>JAQFYM010000462.1:0-66278 GCA_034694785.1 Agrenia bidenticulata
TTACACATATATGTGTAATTTTAACAATCCGGTAGTGAAAAAATTACACATATATGTGTAATTTTAACAATCCGGCAGTGAAAAAATGTACACATATATGTGTAATTTTAACAATCCGGCAATAAAAAATTACATATATGTGTAATTTTTTCTCTAAGGGGTAAGATCTTGGTAAGACTTTATAAGATTTATCTACCTCCTTTTTGACGATAACAATAAACAAATAATACATAAGCAATGTAAGGGAAAATTATAGATGACAATTACGACGGAAAATTAAATAGCGAACGACATAATATCGAAATAAACAGAAAGTGGAATACAAGCAGCCATGCAGTATAAAACCAATATGTAACTATCAAAATCATTTTGCCAATTTTTAAAATATTGAACTTAATCAGATACAACAAATGGGTGCAATTGCATGTTCTCAGGGTTGAACTTTATATTTTATGTCAAAATCTTGGTTTCTTGGGATATTCTAATTAGTTAGACAGTAATTTGAAATATTTGAAATTTGAATTTAAGATATACCCCTTACTAGTTTATTACTAAATGTAAATTAACTGGAAAAAATAGTATTTTTCTGAATATGAAACATTAATAAATTATTGTTATACAAAATTCTTGCAAATTCAGATTTAAAAATAGGCTATTATAGTACTTGTAATTCACTTAAGCATCTTAAATAAAATTTTAAAAAAGAAGCATTTTCGACATCCGTTGTTTTTATTTACTCCATTTTGACAAACCGACGGTACGTGTGTCCTTGGCTGTCTATTGTTGCATTGCAAAGTTTGCAAGTATATTACTTAGCACATATTTTGGTAAAATATCTCCTATTTGCGGCCCATTTCTTAATTTACGGTTGCCTATTGTTTTGGGATTTAGAATTTGATTTTTTTGGTTGACCATGTTTAAATTGGGGTCAAGAAAAAACAATCTTAATAAGAACTAATTAAGATTCTTATTAAGAGTCAACCCTAGTTTTTATGATCCGCAATGTCACTTTTCTTGCTAAACCCTTTTTACAATATTTATAGAGAATTCTATATTTCCAGAATCATAAATTTCCGGAATTGAATGCCCGGAATCTTATATGCCCAACAACCATAATACCCTTATTTCATATATCCTATCTTACAAATACACGGTTTGAATCATAACTATATATAAAAATCTTATATTTGTAGTTATATAATTAAAAAGACTGCAAATTTTGGCTTTTTTGTGTAAATATTTTTATTAAATATTTATAAATATGTATTTTTATATACAATTTGCCGGCCCATTTTGCGGTTTTTACTTAATTTTAACTTCGGAAACATAAATTAGACTTTTTGCTAACCAATTTCGTTTTTTTGTAATTCAGTTTTAACTTGTATTATTAAAGTAAAACTTTTTTTTTACAGTTCAACTGTTGCGCTTTTTGATTCAATTCTGATACAGTTTCATTCAAAATTTATAGATTCGGTATAACTTTTAGTAGATTAAATCTAACTTTACTCCATTTTTTTTCACTATTAATCATTGTATTGGGTTTTTTTGTATATGAATAAAAAGAAAAAAATAAAAAGAAGTATTTCATGTTATCTTGAAACAGTTTATTTGCATATTAATTATATTAGTAGTAAGGTTCCTAAACAAAAAATTTTATGCTATTTTTAAATATTGTAGGGACTTTAAAAGAGCATCTTAAAAGACTTTGGATAGGATTTAGATCTTCAAACACACCAAAAAAATAAAATGCATCTAATATAACAAAAAATCATAGCCAACTGTAGTTATGCCCCCCTCTATAAAGGGCAAATAAAAAGGATCCGCAAATTAAAAGACAGATTTGGGGATTTAGTTGATCCGGGGACAAAATTGCCCCGGGGTTTATTTCTAACATTTTTGCTACCCCGGGGCACCGATGATACGCCTGATTTTGCGGGGTAAAAAAAACAAAAAAATTTCCGAACCTAAAAAAACATAATTTTTTGTTCATGACAAAATAACAGTTTTAAACTATATAGGATAAAAAAATACACAAAATGCCCTTTTTAAAGACACATAATTTGTAATTGGTGTTTTCTTGCAGTTGCGATAGCAATAAAAACTAATAACATTATTAGATGGATGTGTTATTATAAACTATATTATGCTGCGGAATGTTTATGAAAACGTTATTAGCTCTTTAGACAGCACAATTAAATAATACAACAATTTTACCTGTCTCTTAACGTTGTATATGATAAACCTACAAGAAAATTTGGTAATATTGTATAACGGTCAGATAATAACGCTAACGACGCGTTGGTATTGCTAAACCTATTTTACTACACACGCATAATGTAGAAAAAACTATAAGAGCAACCCTTAAGCCATAAACCTTCAAAAATATGTATACTGTGTTGTATTAAAACACAAATTTAGCATATTTCTTACACGCACAAAAGTAATTTTTTTTAGACATATTTTGCATATTTTGTTTACTTTTTATCTTTAGTAAATGACTAAAAACCTTAATATTTACTTAATACGCAAGACTTTTTTTTTTTTATAATTTAGAATACATACCAAATAGAAAAACCGTTGACTTGGTAACTATACCTTTTTTTATCCTTTAATTATAGTTATAAAAAGGGCGTGTCCTCGTACAGTAACTTTACTTAGGGTACTGCACGGTACTATACTAGTGTAACGTACAGTACATATGCCCTACTTAGTGTAACTACTGTACATAAAAAAATCGTTGTATATATCATAAAAAAGCATAAAAAAAATCACTGTTTTTTTATATTCAAAACTTTCTCAAAGATTAGTAAAAAAGTATTTTTTTGCGTTGAATAGTTTATTGTAGAGCTACTAACTTAAAATTTTTTTATGATAAATCAATACTTTTTACAATAAAAACGATGTAGAAACGTTGCAAAACTTTACATAAAACAAAACCAAAGATGAACTAAGCTCAAAATATTTTATATACACGCATAGTTTTTTTTTAGTTTCGATTTTTCTAACAAGTTATTTCTGAACATAGAAGAAAAACTTGAATAACATGTACCTGTTTTTTGACATTGTCAGTAAAGTAGAGTCAACTGTATACACAGTTATCATATACCAGATCACACCCGCAATAATAATAAACATATTATAAAAAAATAAAAGTGGTGTACATCAAAAAACAGGTCAAAAGTTTGTACTTTCAATTTTTAAACAAATCGTGTTTTATTGTTGGGGGACATGCATACAATATTTTTTTAATTACTAAATTGCAACGAACTACCTGTACTGTACTTTTTTGAAATGTACAGTACGGTACAATACGGTACAGTTACCATATGTTCTGTAACCTGTACCAGGGCGAACCTAGTTTTAAGTAAAACCCAGAACATAATATAATTTTGACAAGAATTATATAATTCTTAATATACAAATATTGATATTTATACAGATTCCCTAATTTGTATACAAAAACTTCAGCATAAAAATATTAAACAAATATAAGAATTTATAAAAAACCAATAAAGACACCCAACAAAATATAAGGAATTAAATTTAAAACTTCGAATCCATTAGTTACCATTGATTAATGTAATTAGATTTTTTCCTATCTTTTGAATATAAAATACTTGTCAAAGTAGCATGAGATGATGTTTTTTTGTGTGTACCGCGCACTTTTATGTTTATCTAGTTATTTCGTGACGTTTAATCATGAAAGAAAATAAAAGGGTCTAAATAAAGAATGCGGTTTTTTGTTTATTGCAAAAAAAAATGACACATTTTTATGGTATAAGTGTTAAGAGTACAAATCTTACTACGCAGCTGCAGCAGTAGGTTGCTGCGCTTACTCTGCAAGCTTTGAGGTTAACTTTATTCCCGTCTCCACCGGTAGCTCATCACGGTGATACTTTAAGAAGGACTTGTATTATAATTAAAGTAAAAACAAGCGAATTACTAGATAAGGTAGGTGTGGCAATAGTTGTAGGATGTACGCAAAAGTTTATAAAGCAAGGGTTATATAATAAGCAACCTTTTTTAAATGTCTTCTCGTATAAATATTAATTATTTATTGCGAAAAGCCCGCATGGCCAAAATTTTGAACGGTTCTAGGTCATAAAATTGAATTTTTATCTTATATCTCAAAATAATGGGTTTTAAAAATACTTTGCGCTTTTTTAATATTATTTATTTTTTTTGAACCTATTGATATCTTAGTGTACGACCAAAAGTGCGAATATTTTTGCTTTTTAATACTAAAAGTATAAGTATTTTTGCTTTGACAAAAAAATGAGTTTTTTTGTACTATATTTACAATTGTTTACAAAACTATACCTCTGTAAATTAAAGTTAGAATATACGTCAAATAAAATTCATGGTTTTTTTTTACGAGCCGTTTTAATACAAAATTAATATAATAAAAACTAATTATCACTTTTTTAGTAATTTTTTATTTATATACTCACAAAAACAATATATGATTTTTACAAAATAATATGTAAATATTTGACGGTTTCTCATATCAACGCATATAAATAATACATCATAAATTTTTTTTATTAAGTAGCAATAATCGATGATACTTTGTGCAAAAACATCATCATAGATACTAATTACATAATAATATATATGTAGATTAAATTTCTAATTTTATTTTATCTTATTTTAATTAGTAAATTGGTTTTTTTAAAAACGATCACTTCTTATATAGATATGCCGGAAATCTACCTTATAAAATACAAAGTCATTTTTACGGGTTAAACGATGCCCGGTGGTGCGTCGGGGTGTTGATTTTGGGCAAAACCCTGAGGCCTAGAATTTAATGGTTTTTATTCCCTAGGTAGATAAAATGCAAATGAAATATAATTTTTATTAAAGAGCAAATAAAACAGTCCATATCACATATATACAAATATTAGTTCTTGTCAAACAATTTATTTTCTAATTATTGAAATCGATTTATATTTTTTCGACGTTGTAAAGGTTAGGTCAATGGGGTTCTGGTTAGGTTTATAGGAATTATGTGAGGAATAGAGTTGCTTATTTTTATATCACATTATGCATTTACTATGATGTAATTATTTATGCATTTATTATTCTATAATTTGTTTCTTATGCACATTTTCTGCCCTAAAATTACGGATGAAGGGCTAGACTCGATTTGTCTAATTCACAATAAAAACTTACTTACTTGCTTGCAACAAAATAATAATTACTTTAAATTTTAATTTGTGTAATATGCGCAAAATATAAATTACCACAAAAAAGACCACATTATATATTTTGATACAAGTAAATTGGTATATTTTTATACGTATTGTTTACAATTTATTTCTGATAAAAAAATTTATACAATATTTTATAAATAAAACCTGAAAAAAAAAATTCGATTTGCAACTAGACTCATTTTATCTTAATGCAAATGATACAATTGCAGTGTTTTAGTTGTAAAATACAAAATAAAGGCAAAAAAAAAAACATTTGTACTGATAAAGTTGTACCATAATCTAAAAAATAAAAAACAGTTATATTTGACACAGCATTATTCGAAACTGAAAAAATGTTTTGACATATTTACATACTACCATGCAGTGTAAATTTTCTTAGGGGTTGGCGGAGGGACGGGAGGTGGTGATCGATAAAAAAATTGTTTATTTAAAGTATTAAATTAAAGTGTATACTTTTATTCAAAAGGCATTTTTTTTTAGAGACTCCCTCGTAGAAAAAATAATTAAAACAAATCTTGCTTAATACACTTTGCTAATAATATAATTTTTTATTGCCAATCGCAGGTGGTTTTGCATATAAACATAAATCTTAGGTTAACATTTTTTATAATTTTTTATCTAATGCATTATAAACAGACAAATAATAACTATTTTATAGGTTAAGTTAATATTTTACTTTTTATGGTAAGAAAAAATAAGGCGACTAGGTTATTTTACTTATAAACCCATGGCAATTCCGCAAGACAGTAGATTAATTTTTTGTAATGTATTTTAAGTTTACATTGCAATCCTCTTGTTAAAAATTTTTTGTAGCTCGAAATAATAACAACTGAGCTACTACCTGTTGTATGCAAGCTGTTATATAACAATGTTGTCAACTTTTAAAAGAAAGTTCTCAAATGGGGTGCTCATAAAAGATATTGGCAACAAAAACTTATAACTATAATTAATTTTTGATACAATATGTTTAATATCATCTTATTTTGAATTTTTGCTTTTTCGCAAATCATACACATGTCACGCGCTGTTAATGATATATAAAAGTAATACACAAATCGTACAAAAAAACTGCAAAAATGTAGGCATTTACTGTTGATTCTGTTATCCGCTGTGCCATACCCTATTCGATTATTCATTATACTAACAAAAAAGTGTTTGATAATCCTCTCACGGTTAGTTTTTAGCATATTTTTATGCTGTTATTTTGTTAAGGAGTCCTTTATTTTGTCAGAAATGTTAATTAAAGGATGATTTATCTCAAATGCTACTTTTAAAAAACCTTTTTTTTAGAAATTATTGAAGTATAATTCAGCTTCTTTTGACGTTAATCTTTATAGCATTAATAACCCGACCCTTTGTGTTTTTTGGATTTTTTGTACTTTATTTTAAGATCATTTGATATTCGGTTTATAATACTAGTCAAAATAGTAAATTCAGTTAGTCTTGCTTGCTCAAAAAGTGTTTTACTGGCCTTTACAGCAAATTATAGAGTATCATCAACTGCTGTCGTCTACACGTGCAATCATTTTGTAGTGCAAACGTATTTATTCCCACCCCCCCTTTTTAGTTTCATTGTATTATTTCTTTTTTCGTTATTGTAGCAATTCGAATTACAAAGTGCTACAATTTTTTAAATGCACGCAGCTATTGATAAAAAAACAGCGTTGATAATTTGGTTTTTTACAAACCAGATTCCATTTTTCTGGATTTTTTTATACTATAAAAAAACCATAAATCAGATTTGGTTTTTTCGCATTTTTCTGGTTTTTTTTATATACGAAATTTTTGTATCTGGAAATCTTTGCAGTGAGGATTACATGTGTGCATTTATAGTTTTTGTTATATTTGCTATTATTTAAATTTTCTATTTAAGATAAAATTTATTTTCTACAGATTTCGTATCTAGACAGTCAAGACTTTTTGTAAGTATTATGTACAAAATTTCTTCTGTAATAACAATAATTAATTATTGATATACAATACTGTTATTCTGGATTCTTCTTAGTTTAACATATCCAATAATAAAAAATTCCTTTTGTCAGAACATTTAAAATAGTAAAAAATTTACACGGCATGCTTCTTTGTATAAAATTATGTGACCTCTCATTTTGCCGTACATTTACTTGGCAAAAAAATTTTACGCGCGTTAATTATAATTTAATTTGTTTAAGTGATCAATAAAATCTTTATATACTAGAGGCCAATGCAACTATGTAGCCATTTTTTGTTTTTTTTTGTAATTGCCGTCGCGAAGGTCTAATTTTTTCTCTTTAAAAATATAAATGTTAAAAATGAATAACAAAATAAAAATAAAGTAGCAGAAAAAAGTAAAAACACCTAAAAAAATATACGAAATTCAGATTTAAGTTTTTCTATAACGCGTATTGTTCTAACCATTAATTCCAGTTAGGCTTCAACCGTTTACTGTTTTTATTATTAAAAAGACTAGATGGAAGATCTAAAATGATTAGAAAGTGAAAAATTTTAAAAGTTAATAAATTTTTTGTCATAATTTTTTTTATTTTGAGATTTTACATAAACCCTTACTATGTAACAATTATCAATTGTTTTGTATTTTATACAGTCATTTTTTAAATTCAGGTTTTTATAGTTTTTTTTTTATTTTATGTTTTGGTTTTGACAAGCTAAAAAAATCTGGCTAACCTGTTTCTAAAAATATTATCAAAAACAATCTGATATTTTTTTACGCTTCTCTTTATATATGATAGTAGATTTCTCTATAAAATTCGAATTAGCACGATATTTATCATCTAAATAAAACAGATATAATTAAAACTAGATCTGACTCTAATTATAATATAAGAAAATACTTATAACACTATATTCATCTAAAGAAATCTCATCATGCGGTTCAGATGCATCAGATTTGACAATTACTTCCATGCAGCCTGACATCTCAACATGTAATATCGGCAGCGGAAAGTTCTTTGCATCAGTAATATTTTCGTATGGTTAATTAGACATATCGGTTTTAATATATTCTCTTTGTAAAGCCATTAAAGAGAAAAAAATCGTGAAAAAAGTAAGGTAGACAACAAAAAAAAAACTTGAAAAAGTACACGTGGCAAAAAAATACAGGCGCATCTGTTAGTAGAAGTCAAATGCTGCATCAATTTGTGCAAAAATAACGCAAATATCGTAGTTTAATGCCCTGTAAAAAATAACAATAAAAGAAGACTTAGATCGTACAAAAAATGCATATAACCTAGTTGTAAATCTAGGTAAGAGTAAACACTTCAAGTGTTGGTTTGCTTAAGTGCGATGAAAATTGTGTGAATTTTTTAAAAAACAAATGTTTTAATATATAATAGGTGTTCGCAGCAAATATTAGTTAGATAAGTATTTGAGTACATCGCGTTTTTTGTTTAAGTTACCGGTAATTTCTAAATTTCATTTAAGTAATTCTTATTGACAAATATGCAAATTTGTATTCTATCGGTATTTTTATATACACCTTTCTAAATAACAATAAACATGTATCGAAATAAATTTTTTTATTAACAAAACAATGCCTTATTTGTATAATGAGTATCCTATCTTAGCTTTTTGTGTGTAATAGAGGCTTAATTGTGTAACATACATTTTAATTTCCTAATTATAATACCTTAAAAAAAATTCAAAAAATATTTTTTTTGAGGTTAAAATGTTATGCTCGTACAATTTGTGCTTTTATGAAAAGTGTATGCCTCTTTTTGAGCACGGTTTTTATTTGGAGCACTTTTTAACAGATAAAAAAGTTTTTATCAAATAAAAAAGGCTAAATATAATAAAAAAGAGGTGAAATCAGATTATAAAAAGTTTAAATTGTTTGAGTTAAATGTGAAACCAGCTTTTCAAAAAGTTATAAACCATGATAAAGAGTTGAACCCTTGTGGCAAAAAATTCAATCGCTTAGGTAAAGAACAAATTAAATTAGTTTAAGTTACAATGAGATGACGTAATGTTGAAAACGCATGGCAGATAACCAAAAAAAAAACATAGTTACAATAGACCGGCAAATGGTATATTCTAGAGTTTTGTGACTATACAATTTTTTGACCCCTTAATCTAGCGTCAAAAAAGGTGCAGCTTGTTCGCTGGGAAGACCAAATTCTTATATACATAATCATTTTTATTACACGGCTTTTCCGTATGCTCAAAAAAGTGCTTTTCAGGCGCAAACATTCAACCATGAATTTTTAGCTCAATGTATCTTAACTCATTATAGAAGTATATGTTGTTCGCTAGGAAAACCGAATTTCTGACTAGTCACTGTATACTTTGACATTTTTAAGTTTTTTTTTTTTTGGCGTAATACTTACCACAAATTGAAGTCAAGTATACTTTGCCTAGTAAAAGTATCTATTTTTTTTTACTTTGCGCAAATTCTGGTCAATGTATACTTGGCAAAATATTTTACATTGACTGTAACATATAAAAAGACATAAAAATATAACCAACGAGTTTATGCCATATAACTTTATATAAACCGTGTTTGCTTTTACGATAATCAATTTTCATGTAGTACAGGAAAAAACAAAAACTACAAAAATATAGGTTTTTATTTGTGTAAATGCTTTTTGGTCTTCTTATTAAGTTGTATATACAAACCTTACGAAATATCAAAAAAAAGTTACATTAATTTAGCATATTTTTGACCATATTTTGAAATAGTATAAACCGGGAGTTATGCTTTAAATACAAGAAAACAAGTATATTTTTGATGCATACGCTCTGTATGTGTAATAGTTTTGAGTTTTCGAGTAAAAGTACCATGGTATAATTCCATGTTAAGATTACTTACAACTTGCATAAGACAACATAAAATAAAATTGAAATTGAATTGTTACTTTTTTTAAACATGTAGTGCTTGTTATATACACAATTTTGCGTTTCCAACAAAGATTGTTTCAGTAAAAAAAGTATGTAAAAAAAGGACTAACCGGTTACCAGAAATAAAAAATAAATTTATAAATATTACTAACCGTACTAAAACTTTACCGGTTGCGTATTTGCATAAAACTGGTTTATTTTAATTGTATGATCTATTTCAGTATTCTTAACAATCGTATATACAAAGAAGGGTATTAATATTATTTTTCCGACCGGGACATTTCAATAACGTAATAACTCGTAAGTAGATATACTAAGAACCAGTTAGTCAGTCGAAAAAGCCCAAAACAATTTTAAACAGTCGTTGTGTGCTCTTTAAAAAACCCCAAACAAAATTTACAAAGGAATAGAGATTAATATGGAAACAATAAGTCAAAAGTAGCTGCGACTTTAAAAAGGGCAATTTTAACACGACAAAATATTTTTAAAAAATTTTAAAGTTGTTTCGTGTAGTAAATAATTGGCAAAAGATAGATATATCAGCATTTGACCCGTAACCTTTTGTACTAAATGATTTTGTGTTTTGTTATTTTTTTTTGTTTTGCTTACAATAATGATCTATATATCTATTCTTATGTTTTTAAAGTATTTTGTATGATGTAATGTTTAGACACATGTTTTGTTTTTTAATATATGTTCTTAAATATAATTTATACTGCCACCCGTATTTTTTTATCCTTTGTATTTTGTTGCTTGCAAAAAACTACGAGCAAGATATACATTGGTTTAGTAATAAAATCCCTATTCCTAAAATACCAATTTAAACATGAAAATCAAATGTAATTTAAGTAAAATCCCTAATAATAATAACAGAACATAGGGGTTGCCATTACCTGGGTAGTCGTGTACTTCATTTTTATGATTAGAATGTATATAAAAAAATACACGGGTACCTACAAAACCCGGGTACCTGAGGTATTTCTCTATAGAAAAATTTAGATTGTTTTCGTGTATTTATACCTTGCCAAATACCGCCTACAAATTCTATTTCTTGTAGGAAAAATGTTTGGTTTTAAATGCAAGTTAGTGACAAAAACATGTTAGTCCTTTTATTATTTTTTGTTGTTTTTAAAAAACTTAAATGAAAAAAGAAGCATGCAATATATAAATATTATGGCATTATGGTTGCTCACTCAATAAGAAACAAATTTTTATATATGCCGTGTCATATTTCCTGCATAAGTCATATGCAAAAAACTTTTTTATTGACATGACAACAAATCAGATTTACAATACATACTTGATCTCATGCTGACTTTTTGATTTGTAAAAACCAGACAGTGTTTTTATTATATTAATGTTTACAAAAAAACTTGGAGCTGCATTGCATTTTTTATTGTCCCAGTCTCGTCACAACATTATATACTATCGCAATAAAGATGTTACCAGAAAAATTTGTAAATTGTTTTTTTATAAGCAAAACCTGGTTGGTGATGCAGTTGTAAATGTTTTCTATTGCAAAAATACACATTTTTGCAATTAAAATTAGCAATTGTTACTTTCAACTTTTTAACGCATAGAAGTACATATTTTAGTAGGCAAAATTTATAATTGTCTAAATTTCATTACTTTATGCGTAATTTCTATACTTTAGCGAAAATGTTTTTATTTCCACAACAAAAACTTTTGACCTGTGCACGTTTTTGCAAACAGCTACTATATACTAACGTATATTACAATACTCGCTTCTATTTTATAGTTGTATTCATGTTTTATAAAAAATCTGGATTAAAAGGGAAAGCTTTATTAAATACAGTTTTTAGCGCACAATAGACAAACTTCTTTAATATATTGTGTTTACTTTTATCCGATATAAAATCGCTATTCTTGTATATAAGAGGTACAACGTTTTTGTTTTTTAAGGATGTTGTTTTCACTGGTATAGCATAAACAGCTATAGTAAAGGGTTTTGTTTTTTTATATTTGTTAGTTTCTTTTTAGATATTTGTTAAAATGCAAACAAAAATAAATCTAGGATGACCTGCACTGATGAAAAAAAATCCAATACATGCTAAAATATATTTTCATTGCATATACTACAACATAATCTTTTGCGTTTTTTACAGAATAATATATTTTTAATGTATTGTTCGTGACTTACAACTAGAAGTCTGCATTAGCCCGGCCCGGCCTGACCCGGCCCGTTTTTTTTTCTTAAAATTTTAAGTTACCCGGCCCAGCCCGCACATACCCAAAAATACCCGAAAATATTTCATTGTATTTTAATTGATTTTTACAGATGAATTTAACAAAAAAACCTATAAGGTATGGCAAGATTTACGCAAAAAAAACGAATTAACAAGATTTGCGCTAGTTATACGTAGGTTTTTGTAATTTTGTGTACAAAATATGAAAGTTCTATTTAAAAAATAATATAAAAATAAACTTTTTTTTTCTAGAAGATTTTTATGGTTTCAAAGTAACAATATATAAATCATCTAATACATAGTATCATAGTGTATATATATTTGTACGCCATATATAGATTTGGGGTATAACAATATACACTTTAACACTTATTAAAACTAGCTATTTATCACACAAAATGTAATAATGTGTGCTTTCTACAAAATAAGTATAGCGTATTGATGTATGTCTAAACAAATGCATTTAACAACAGAAAAATTATGTTTTTCACAAATAAACGTCAATTATTACTTTTTATTAAATATAATATGTATTAGGAAAATGTCATGTTTACTGCATTTTTAGTAGAATGTAAAATAATTTATTCATCTATTTAAAGCCTGTAAAAAACAAACGACAAAACACTATTTGGTATAGTTAAAAAAATAAAAAAAAGAGTATTTTATTGTATATAAAGAGTTTTTTTCCCCATGTATTTTTATATTAAAAACACTTTATCAATAAAATATAATTGGAAATATGAATTATAATAAAGACGCAATTAAAAAATTTTTGCAACTAATAAAAAAAGTTTTATGAAAAACAAAGAATACAACGGAACATAAATTTAAACAAAAAGTTAAAACTATCCGGATTGCCAGCATTAAACCTACAAAACAGAACTCATATAACAGTATGGAGTATGATAATATACATGGGCTGGCTCCAATGACACAAATCGTAAATATGACAACAAAATATGTAGAAAATCGCAAATCCTTATTTAGAATACACTTCAACTAATATTGACATAACGTTGGGACGATAATAATACTTCTTTTTATACTTACCATCTTTGTAGTATTTACATAAAAGCTCTTGTTCTTTCGCGCCAATAAAAAAAAGAATACTTGTTGCAAAAACAACGTGTAATTGGAAAGTATCTGTAAATTTTTACTTCTCAGATTTCGTATTTTTTTAAATGATAAAAAAAACATTTTTGGTGCCAAAACGGATATTTTGTGTTCTGTTTTTTATTGTATATTTACCTACATTTTGTTTTTGTATTAAAAGCAGAAAAACATATTTACAAGCAGCATTTAATTTATATTCACATACAGAAACTTTTGTTTTATACTTTTTTAAAAGTACACTTTTATTTTTAAACATGATTAACTTATTTTAATATAAAAATTTTAAATACGTTTTTTTTAAGTAAAAATATAATTTTTTTACAATTTTAAAAAAAAAAAAATTCGGGTAAATAGCAAAAAAAAAATACTTAAAGTATAAAAAATTTTTTACTACCCGCCCAAACCTCCCGCAGAGCGTGCTAAGCCGAAAATTTTCGGGCTAATGCAGACCTCTACTTAGAACTAGGGAAAAGATCGGAAAAAATAGTTTTGCGTAAGTACATGATATTATTTTACGTCATTTTTAAGGGCTATTTTATAGCATAAGTTCTGAATCATTTTATGTTGATCCTGCGTAGAATTTAGGAATAAAGCATTTTTTAGTGTCCCAATTTTAGTTTTTGAGCTAAACTTGTAATGTTTTCAGGTATGATTTTCGTAGATATTTTGTTTTACTTTTTAGATTGTTATAGCACATGTTATATTCGACCCAATAAACAACTACAGATTTTACACTTACATGTATTTAAAGGAATATAATAAAAAATTACAATGTTTGTAATGACTATTGGCATATTTTCCTTTTGTTTTTTATATGTCTGTACTTTTTAAAGAGATAGAAGACCCGTAAAAGGTTTTACAAAACTGTAGTAACAGCAAAAAGTTGTTTTATAAAATCTCATTAAAAACACTTAAGACGCTATATTTTTTAAAAAATGTGCGTACAATTTTATTCCTATGTGAAAGCATTTTGTATTGTTGTTAGTTCGGTTCTTTAACGGCATTTTTATAAATACCCGGGTATACACAAAAATACCCGGGGATTTTTCGCCTAACTTTTTTGTCTAAAATCGTCAAAATTCTCATGTAGGGTACCCGGGCTTGCAACCCCTAATTGAACATTATTTTTAATAATAGGTGTTATGCTTAAACCCAAAACAATATATAAAAAACAATAAATCGCTGTGATTTAAAGCGCAAATGCTTACAAAGATTTATTCTCACACAACTATTACAACCTAAAATTTTACACAATTTGCTTGATTTTTTTTGCAAAAATGAATATTAAACCAAAAAGAATTATGACATTTGTGATTTTTTGATTTGGATAGAATTATAAACTACTTCATTATGAACAAAATATTTTTTTAGACTATTATGTTACTCATTAGTTGAAATATCTTTAAATTAAATTTTAAAGTATTTAAAGAGGAGCATTTCAATGCATTAAAAAGGTTTTGTATTAAACTTGGTTTTTAAAAAAAATAAGTAATGTCCGAATCATAGAAAATGGTTAAAAACAGAATAAACGGTACAACTAAGATTTAAAGAATAATAGGCTTAATCGAAATCAAGTTTTACTTAATCTATTATACATATTATAATAAAAATTTTTATTAAAGAACCGCCTAAATTTTACTCAGAAAAAGCCATAAGAGAAAGTTGTCGCAGAACATATTTGCTAAAATATAAAATGCCTTTATATATTTCAATACTTAATGCAAAAAAACAATTTTCTTTTCTTGATGGCAATGGCATTTAAAGCTTGTAATAAATCGTGCTTATTGTGATATACTTTTTTATTTAATAGTTATTAATTTTTTCGATGTAGTTTCTTTTTTTTTATATGTCTTCATTTTAGGTATTTTAGTAGGAAATAATGTGAACTTTGATCATTGAATAAATTTTTTTTTGGTAACATGGGTTTTTTGTTTGTAAAGATTTTGATAATGGATATTAAGGATAAAAAGCTATCAACTGGGCTTGTATGAAAAAAATAACTTTTAAGAGCCAAAATGGTATTTAACTATATAAAAGAATTAGTAAAAAAATCGTTACCTAGATATTGTCATTTTAACTTAAATGCATATATTATATAATCATATTTGTACTAGAAAGAGAAATATAGGTTATTTTTTGAAGCCCGGCAGTGATTTCATGATTTAGAGTTACGCAATGCTCCGCTTTCTGTTTGCAACGGCAACAATTTTCAGAAAAAAAGTAGTATCATTTTTCACAAAACAGAAACTAATTTATACTTATTATATATGTATGGTATTTTTTTTTAGTTGTAATACATTTGAAAATGATTTTTTTTAGTTACCGATAATAAATTATTAAGGTCTTTTTTTTTAACCAAGATTACTTATAAAAATTTATTTAATTTGTCGAAACTTGCTCGTTTAAAATATATATAGGTGAAATTGGAACTATTCTTTTAAATAGTTTTTAATACAATAATATAATACAATTACTGTAAGATAAATTTATTTGTTTTCCAATGTGTGTTTTTGAAAAAAGAATTGTTTCTATATAATTGTAATATGTACTTAATAATTTCAAAAGAAACCCAGTAACATCTTAATGTTCGTAAAAGCAATTTTCAAAAGTTATTAATTATTTTGCGCCAATACTTTTTTTTGTTTTAAGAAGTATATGCCAACCATTAATCTTCAACGTTAAGTATAGCGCTTCTAAAAGAATTATATTGAGATTTTTAGGGCGGGACAAAATTCCTGAAATTCTTTTTTTTTAATTTCGTATTTTTTTTAATATTTTTAATATTTGTAGTTGATTAAAATTAGATTTGTTGTTACTAATATTCTTGTGTTGTATAAAATTAGTATTGATTTATATTTTTTTGTGTATTTTCAATTCTGCTTTTAAAGCAAGATTTTTATATATGTTTTTTTTTTATTTTTTACAAAAATATGAGATTTGTTTCAGTATTTTTTTTATAGTATTTTTTTTACTGTTTATATTTATTAGTGTTGGTTGTACTAATTTAGCAAGCCTAATAATTTTTTTTTAATTTATGCTTGCATTTAGTTAACTATGTAAATACTTATGAATATTTTCTTTGCATTTATATTTTGATTTGCTAAGATGGTTAAAGAATTTCTTTTAAACACTGGAATTTTTATATTTTATATTTTTTTAAACACTCCATCTCGGAAAATTCGATTGAAATATTTTTAGTTTACTGATACAGACGGTTTTATACCAAAATTTTATCTTCTGACAAAAACCCCGGACTTAATGACCATACGCAGGGATCCGCACGAAATGTTTTTAACAACGTGAATCTGATGGAATAATCGGTACGGAATAGTCCAGACGAGGTGGTAAGACGACAAATAACTAACGCAGTGAATCCGGATGGAATAATCTGCTCGCAGTTGATTTTGATATATTCATTTAACTTTTATTAAAACGAAAATTTATTCTTAGAGAAAGAAAATAAACCACATATCATATGAGAATGCATTTATCAAAGCGACATTTTTTTTAAGAATTAAGTTTAAAGTTAAGTTAACAAGTTATTACTCGATATGCAAAATTTTGACTTCGATAGCATTTACTAAAAAACTATACGTTTGTGTTATCATTTGTTTACAAAACTGCTTATTGACGAAACATAAAATGTACCCGTTACAAAAGTAGAATTTGTATACAAAAAAAATGAAACATTGTTTTATAGCATAGCAATCATCTATAAAAATGCATTCCTTAGTGCTGTTCTGCCGTTTAAAAGCTGTATATCTGACTTTGTAAAGCATCTATTTTATATAAAATAATAACGTGTTATTTTCTATCAAAAAAATATTTGCAATATTTATTACCATTTTTATCCTACAAAATAAATAGGCAAGAAAGGCGTGGCTTGTGGTCTCATGTGGAATAATCAAAAACTAAAGTTTTTTAATAGACAAATAATTGCAACACTACAACAGCTTTGCAAAAATACAAATTGTTACAACGTATTACATGTGCAAGTTAGTTTTAATCAATTTTTATATCAATTATTTTCTTTTTTTTGTCCCAAAAATGACCTAACATTATGTTAAATAACAAAAAACTTTAAAAATGAACAAAAAATCTTTTACCAGGTCTAAAATGTACTGCATACACGTTTTATAGTCGACAAAATTTAGTACTATAGGACAGCGTTTGCTTGTATTTTCACTATATATTTTTGTTTTTTGTTACTTTGCCTATTTAGTCAAGTTCATATGTAGATAAAAAACTTTGTGCCTGTATTTACTAAAAAGGAATACTTAAATATTACTAACATACAAAAAAATTATCCCGTAGTTGTAGTAATGACAAATTTTTTGCGTCATGGAAATAAGAGAAACTTTTAACAAAAGAGCATGTTTGACAAATTAATATTTGTGGAATGTTACTCAGTGCGCATAACTGTCACTCTATACAGATTTACAAAAGTACGGACCCTTCATCATATATTTTATAAACATTCATTTTTTTCCAAAAAAAAAAAAATATTAAAAATCATACAAAATACAAAAAAAAACGTTTTAAATACAATTTTTATGCATTAAACGTCTATGAGGCAGTTTTGCGTCATCATAGTGAGAGTAAAATCAGATATATATAGTAATAAAATAAAAAAGAAAAGAAACAAACAAACAAACAAAAAAACAAACAAACAAACAATAAACAACGTCAGTATAACAGCTTTACACTTGTAAAACACTAAAGATGCCTGCAATAGTTGCCCGTGAAGCAAAGTTTTAATGCCCATTACGAACTCTATACTCTTAAACTGCAGCTTTCATATTCGTGTAGTATATTTTTATGCATTTTTTTAGGCTAACTGCATTTTGCTAAAAATAGCCTGTAAGCAACAATATACTTGTGGTTTTTTTTTTGTAATCGCGTAAAAACATATATAGTGGTACAAAAAAAATTTGAGTACAATATGCAACCCCATAATGGCTGTTTAAGTTGTAGGAGTACTATAAATATGCAAAAAGCGTTGTAGTATTTTGGTGTTAATCTTACATAATGTATATATAATTTACGCAATTAAGTTTATACTAGTAAAAATCATAGCAAATCACTAATCAAATTTAAAATGACTGTAATGTATAACTTTAGAAAATTAAACACAATATAGAACTAACATATATTTTTCATGTATATTTGTTAATCTATATGCAGGTCTTTTTTTTGAGCATAGATTTTATATTAATGGCTAAGATTGTCTTGCATTTAACATGCACGCAGACAAAATAGCAATACACAAGTAAGCCCGAAAAAGTACTTTGTTGCAGAATTGTACTTTTTTTTTGAATGATAAAGGGAAATAGTTTAACAAACTTAGATTTACTACGCATATAAACATTTTTTGTATTTACACCTGTTATTCTTTTTGTAACTGCAAATTCTTTTATATCAACGAAATACTTTTTTGTACTGCAGTAATAGTTATTTCCTATGATTAAAGTATTGGTATATTTGCATTTTGCATTGTAAAACAGAATTTGTTTTTTAATAATATGTACTTTGCATTGGTAGTTAATATGATTTAAAATTGTCGTTTTTTTTTAAACATTAATAATATTCCGTTTGTTTCCTAAAATGCTGCATACGTAAAAATATGAAAAAAATGATCTGCTTTACTTACTTAAAGAGTATATAAATGGTCGTGGGATTTTATACAATCCCTTTTTAAGTAATAGTGTAAAACACAATTTTTAGATATCAATGGACTACGCACATATACACTAGCTTATATATATAGTATTTGTAATAATAAATAAGGACCTTTACATAATTTATAAAATACTGTTTCTTTTCTTTATTATGTAATTTTTTGAAATAACAAAAGAGACAGCAAAATGGCGTTTACAAATAGTAAAGCAATATAAAACATCTAAACACACTCAAAAAAAGTTTCTATATCCTGACCATATTTTGTCAGTCGAACTTAACAAGAATGCATTCCGCGCATATGCTTGTAAAAACACAACGCAATTTCCTAAATTTACGAGTGTTTCTGTCTTCGTTTTTTGCATATTTATCTTTTGTGAAAGAGGGGGGGGGAAGCATATTAACATTTTGTACCTAGTTGTTTTAATCCCCAGGAACCGGTATTGTTTTTTATAAAACAGCAGAAATTAAGTATGAATTTACGCTTTTCGTCACAGACTTTTTGTAATTTATTAACTTTTACCCTGGTTGACTGTTGGAAACTTATTACCAGATTAAATCAGTACTAAACTGCTGAGCGCTCATATCTCAAATTGATTAACCATAAGGCCTGTAAACCCCAAAAAAAAACGAAGGGGTTTTTAATTTGCGTCTAATACATACGGCTCAAAACTTTAGGGGTCCCAAACGCGGTCGATGGGGGGTCATACAGGTTCGCATTGCTTGTTTATAGCTGTGTTTTTTTACGTGGGGTTACAACCCAGAAAAAATTCTTTAATCTAAATTTATTATACAAATTCCAAAATTTTATAGAAATTGTTATAAAATTTTTATAAAAATGTATTTTTTTTTCTTATACTGTTCATGTTAGTTTTATTGCGGTTAAAATTTGCTCTTAATTATACTTTTTACGCCACGAACTTATGTGCTACTTTACGAAAATACAGTACATAAAAAAAATTAAAAATACAGCGCCAGGAACTTTCTGTTTAGATGTGGCGCAGAGGTAAAAATATATATTCGCCTTGCACACTTGTATAGATATTGCAGATTTATATCTAAAACATTTTATCTTGACCGTTAGATGATAAAACCTATACAGGAAAAACTATGAACAAAATACGATTGCACAATAAACAATAATATTCTGCCAAGATAACTCTACACAAAATATGATTTGCCTTGCCATAGGAGACCCCATTTTTAATTGTAGTTTAACGTTTGCTTTTAACTGCTTTTTTTGCTTTATAGTTTAATAAAAACGAAAGATAAGTGCGGCAGCGTCATTCTAAAACATTTTAAACATATTTATGTAGCGAAATTGTTGTGATATTGTATTGTTTTTACCGACAAAAAAAAAAGAGTTGCGTCTTCTATTTTCGAAAACAATACATGCAATAAAAACACACAATGCATGCTTTTAAAAATGCACAAGATAAGTATACAAGTTTGAGTTTTAAGTCAATGCAATTTGTTATTTTTTTATCTATACATTTTTTTACATAGAATAATTTTCAAATAAAAAAATAAAAAAAACAAAATTATTTATGTCTTTCTCTAAGCACACAATCTTAATTTGTATCCGTTATAACAGAAAACCTTTACAGATTATACAGGTGAAGTATGACAAAAGTGTTTAATGTAAAGAGACGTGTAATATTATCCATATATATATTTATTATTTTACGATCTAAACCGACACAAAAAGACTGTAACACTTAAAATGACTACAAACTAAAAGTAACTTTAACTTAAAAAATATGCAACAAAACTTTCTTTAATATCGGTAACTAGACTAGATGTTTTGTTTTTACTACAGTAATGCTACTGCAAAGGTTTAGTACAGTGACTGCATGCTTTGTAACTCGTCAGCCGCATTTCATGGAAGTCGTGCATCAATGAAAAAACTCTTTTTACAAAAAATTGCATAATTTGTATTATAAAATATGGTATAAGTATTTTAAAACAGCATATGAATTTCTTCTGCACAGAAAAAAAAATATGCATTTGCAATTCAATAGTATTTTAGTAGTTGCTTTTTTATTTTTTTCTAATGCCTGCTTAAATGAATCGTCTCTACTAAACAAAATTACAACGCTTGTATAACTAACTTATAAATTTAATACTTATTATACGTATGGTTTTGCTTGGTAACACTTGTCTGTTTAAGTTTGCATACAGCAATCAAGCATCACCTTTTTCAAACTTACTTTTTGCTCTTTACCTCATAATTAAAAAACAGATAGTAAATAAAAAGTAGATTAATAACAGGGTATTTTATTTTTATAAAATAAAAAAAAAATTCACAATAATAAATGTTGAATATGTTTACTATCACATTTAAACTGCTTTGTATGCGTTTTTTCGCTGTTTTTTTTTTGATAGCGTTTTTTTTTGCAAGTCAATACGGGTTAGTATAATTATTTTATTATTTAATGTTTTTAATATTTTGAAATAATCAAGAGTAAAATATTTTTGCGTTCTAGAAATATAAATAAAATAATATTTTGTAAAGCAACCCTACAATTATTAAACTATTTTATCATCCAATGTAAAATCATTAAAAGAGACTTTTGATATGCCTTCGTACATCAAAAAATTTCTAATACCGACTAAGCTATAACTATAGGGATTTTTCGTTGTGGTATTAGTTTCTTTTGCACAATAATAGAACTCTATGGCAACGATGTTTTTAAACGGTACAGTAAAATGTAGAAAAAACCTTAACAACGTGTGGTGCTATGCATGCATTTATTTAGCAATATGCCTGAACGCAATAAGCCAATCTGCCCTATAATTATGCAAGCAACCTCATATATAGGGTAAGACAACTAAAGAAAAAATATATATATGCTTGTTTTATTTATTGGGTAGCGCATTGCATTTACGGTTCGTTCCTCGTACAGGCGCGTTAAGCTTAATATTGTCAAAAAAATATGTTGAACGCTTACAGAAAAAAAAGATAAAAACAAAGATGGTATAACACAAAACCAAATATAATACTAATTTATAGGTATTGCTAACAGATTGCAATACAAAACTCAGATAGAAGACCATTGTATCTTAACTTGTATAGGCAAAAAAATAATAAGGGGCAAAGGGTAGGCCACGGGTCGTCTTCTTGCTACAGGTGTCGATTTGACCTAGTTTACGGTTCTTTTGTCGGCATATAATATACACAAAGAAAATGTATTAGTTAAGACAGATTTTTGCTTACATAAGTTATTTATACTATTGGTACTTTGTGGCTTTTTTATTTTTTTTTGATTTTCTTTTTTTATATGCCCTTCTTAGGTTTTTTTATCGTGTTTATTCTTTTACTCGTCTACGGGTTACCCCGTGATTTTTAAAAGAAAACCCAAATATGTAAGCGAATGCATTTTATCTTAGGAACTTAAGTTGTAATGGCTCTGGCTTCGTTAGGTAAGAGTCCCATGACCTTGGTATAAATTCGATAAGCATGTTGGTTATAAAAAAAAATACTATTTGAACTGATTTTAGTTGACAGTAGTTTTTTCTTTGTAAAAAGCATTTTATATTGTAAAATCAATAAAAAGACTATACATTGTACAATTTCAAACAATCAAGAATGCGTAAAAAAACGAGGAAATTTTCTTTTGTGTAGTGCACCACTTAACTACTTGTATGTACGGCAGCGTCAGAGTACGTTACGATGCATTATTTGTAGTATCTTGCGTTATAATAAAAATTTGTACGGTCATATATTATGCTTTTGTATTACATAAGTACTTTATTTTTTCATTTGTTCTAATGCGTCTGTTTGGTACGACAGTGTCTTATCTTAAAATGCAGTTTTTACAAATTTTGTATAGTAGATAATAATATATAGACGAACAGTTTTTTCATTTTCTTTGCAAGCTGAAAAAAGTGCGTTTACGCCGACATTTAGTTTTACAAAAAAACTTCCATTCTAGCTTTGTACAAAATCATTTGCAGTTACATTTTTACCGTTGTTAGTAAAACAGACACACTTGTTTTTATATGTATAGTGCTCGCAATTGTATTTGTGCTTAGTTGCGCAAAACTTATAGTAGTAAAACGCCTACGTTCAAGTTGCAATGCGTCAACGGAATTTTTCTATACAAACACGCGTATTTGATACTTGCACTTCCGTTCATGTTGTTGTGTATATTACTGCAGATTAAATATTCGTAAGCATAGTTAAAGAAGCACCTTACGTTGATTTTAATAGATTAATATTATGTTGAGTATTAAAGGCGGTTTTAAAATAACTTTTAATTGCATACCAAGTTTTTATTTTCAGTATAAAGTATTTAGATTGCTTTTGTGAGGCAGCAAACGTTTTTTTTAATATATGCCTTCATGCCAAAGTTTAAGTTTTGCGTACTAAAGTAATTACAGTATTAATTGTTGTGCGCCGTTATAGATTTGTAAATAGTTTTGTCTATGCACGCGCAAGTTTCTCGCCGGAAAAAAGTTTTTTGTTATTTTTTTGCGGCGAAAAACATTTATTTTTAAGTAAAAAACTGTTTTAAAACACACACGTAACATTGCTTTGCTTGTTTGTTGTTCGTGTGCGTTTTATAAACTAGTGGCATAATATAGCCTACTATACAGAACGCCTCTTTTTTGTAATATATATGTTTTTTTATTTTATTGGAATATATAATTTTTGTCCTTGAAGATGTGTTATAACCAGCAAAGGCATGTCCAATTTTTTTCTAGAAGGAGGTCGGCTGAAAAAAAAAAAACTTTATATAAGAAAAGGTCTAGTCTGTATTTTTTCTAAACTAAATCACTGTAATTAATCTTTCTTTCTAATGTATGAGTATGTTTGCTTACTTAAATCAAAAATTAAAACCCAAAGTTAATTTTTTTCTTGCATAAACTCAACTGAAAGCCTGCCAAAATTAACGCGCTCAAAATTGACTTTTAAAGAGTGCAGATGTTGTTGTAAACATGTTATGTACCCCCTAAGTATCTTTTAAACATTATTTCTTGTAAAAACTAAAATTTTACTTCTTTGTTTTTCCTAACAAGTTTTTTGCCGTGATTGATCGCAAAGGATGTGTCAAAATGCATAATGATTGCATTGATATAGCGTGTACAACTTAGTGTTAAAATATAAAAATGTTGTATATGTAGATTTTTACAGTTTTGGTAATATTCATCGCATGTTGTTGTACTGCATTTTTTAAATGAACAAAAAAAAGCATATAGTTACAGCCAGGCTTAATGCAAAAAGTTGCATACGATGCAAAGTCGTCGGCACTATCCTGCAACGTTGGAAGGTATCGCTTTTTACCGTTGGCGAAGCATCAGCGCCGCTTACATACCACTATTATGTACGACCAATATAATCTGCTAAATAAAATTGGTATACGTTGGGGTATTTTTTTAGGATACTATATTCTTAAAATATATGCAATTGTACTTAGAATCGTGTTGAAATAAGATTAAATTATAAAGGTCTTTTTTTGATACAAAAAGTAAGTATTTGGTTTTAGTATACGATATAAAAAAAACAAAACGTGCACAGAAAAAAATATATTTAGTTTTTACGTGTAGAACATAACGTAAAACTGTTAAAATAAATGCTTTTGTATGCCTAATAGTGTTTTCTAGTTTTTATAGTGCAAACCGTTGCAAAAATTACGTATTCCAAGGAATCAAGATAAATACAAAAGCAGACAAAAATCTGGGTTGCAGTTAACTATGTATTATTGTCAGCGTAATGCAGAATTATCTTACAAACTCTCGTTTAAATAAAAACACAGAAAATCCGTTAACGTAAAAGGTGCATAGTACACAGGCATTCAGAAAAAAGCTTATCTTTATTCTGTTGCAACATTTAAAACTCGCATGGCTTCAACACGTTCTTAAGAAAATTTTTCACGGCGCCTTATATTATAGAAGTAGAAACTTGCAACCTAAAGAAAGTATATAAGATTTATATTTGCATCGCAAACTCAAAAAAGCCACAAAACTCTTGTTATGTGTAAAGAGGATATAGTAAAACGCCCGAATTGTTACGATATATCTTTGATTACATTGTTGGCTTTTATAATAAACCGAAACTATAACCGTACCCTTGTAAAAACTTACCTCAAAAGAACGAAACCTTCCTATTGCATTTTACTTTCTGTTAGCGTGTGAATTTGTTACGTTATGTTCTATCGTGCTTAGTCACTACCCATATTGTCGTTTTTTTGAGCATTTTTCCGGACGAGGTTTTCTCTCATGAAGAGCCGGATCGGGTAAACTTGTCTCGACAGGCGAGTTAATCTGTCAATCTGATAGCGCCAAGAATAAAAATAGCGAACGAACCTGTTAAACGTGATTGATGCTACAGGCAGCCAAGTCCAATCTACCATACCACTTGTAAAGCGTCTTTAGGCTTATGTAAAACCAAAGCAGGCGCTCATTGGTCTTTTCCAACTTTATATTTTACCTTGAATTGTTATAATTAATATTAACCAAAGATCATATCATACTACTAAGTGTTTGCAAAACTCAATAACTATACACCTTACAATAGTTAAACTAAAGAGTATTAGGCGTTATTAAAAGTTTTTTTAAAGACTTTGACAGTAACCTTGTAAAAATAAGTAGTTTGGATAAAAGCAACTATATTTTTTACAAATTAATACTTGTATATAAACCAACTAAAAAAAAAAAAAACGTTTTATGATGTATGCAACCCCCCCTGTACGTACACTATAAAAGTTAAGCGTTATTGTACCCTTTGGATCCCACCCTGGTTATAAAAGTTTGCTTTTTTTAGTTTTATTTAAATGTTTATTTTTTTATACCGAATTTTTCAGATAACTTATATTATCTTAGACAGAAGAACAATATATTTACTGATTAAAAAGATCAACCTATTTTATAACAACGGGTTGCATATATACGTTTTAAATACTAAAATAAAGACAACATGTGATTATTGCCGACTACTAAAAACACTTTGAAGGCTTGCAGCGCAACAAGAACGTACGTACGATATGATTGAAAAACGCGATTACACTTATATATACTTGTTGGTGTTGCGCTACATCAAAAGTACCAAATTTACAAAATAATATACAAAAATGTTACAAATACAAAGAATGGATGTTTTGCAGCATTTGCATTATCTTTTCGTAGCTATATATGTCTACAGCATTAAAAAAAGACATATAGTATAAAAAAAATATATTTTGATTAGGTACAAAGGTGTTCTATCTGCAATAACCGAAAACTTAGTATACTATAACACAAAAAATTAAAATTCCTTTTTTTATTTATCTGTTTACTAACGGTACAGAACAACGGAACTTCTTCTTTGAAATGTTGCACAAATTTAAAATAAATTTTTATGCATTACTATGATAACATTATCGCGTATAAAAGTTAAGGTAAATATTGTAGAAGAAATACAAAATCACACTACAAAAAAGATTTTTTAGATTTTTATTCATTACATACCAGTGGCGTGCCTAAAATTTTTGTTAAGTTGTAGATATGAGTTGTGTTTATGCAAAAAAGGGCTTTAAAACAAAAATTATAATTTTTTTTTACATTATATTTTTTCTTATTTGGATTAAATTTTAATTAGGTATTGTACTTTGCTAAGTCAAAGCCGCCGTAGCGCAAAAAAACCACGTTAGAAGCGAAGGCGTTAAATTGCTGAGTTCCAGCGGTTCATTATGTTTTCCATGCACTTTATATATGCTTCCACTATATTTCTAGTTTCCTGTTTTGCCGCATCGTTTTGTTTTTCTACTTCTTGTCTTGTAGAACCTTTCTCTTTGCGTTTGCGTTCTTGGTTTTTACCCCTTATTACTTTAGGCACACGGCTAATACATAATATCATAAGACTTTACAACACAAATGAAGCAGTTTACTTGATTTAAATCAGGCTTTAAAAAAATGGAATTTAAAATATTGCGTAGTAGCATTGTTTTGTAGCTCAATACTGTACAAAATTTCTGTAAGTTTGTAAAAGACGAAGGTAAAATTCCGTGTTATCTTTTGTTGGATTTACATATTTTAAAACCGCAACAAGCAAACACAGTGATCCACAAAAATCAATACCTTTTTAATGTACGGTATATGTACGTTAAGCTTTTTATGTGCATCTGTGCTAGTTTTTTAATACTATTTTTTTACTTGATTGTGCCATAGAAGGAGCAACTAAACCTTGTAGATTTATACCCTTTGCATAAATTTGTTGCAAGGTTTAATTTTTTCGGCATTACATCAAAAGCTTAAAATGCGATCAAGATCAGAATCATTGAAAAATCGAAAAAATGTTTATTAAAATATTTTAAAAAATTGCAAAGTGCGTTTAAATATGTTGTAAATAGCCTTTACTTATCTAACAATAAGCTATTTCTTTAGATTGTTGCTGTTGCACGCTAAAAAATGCTATCCTCTGATTAACCCCAAACCAATTATTGCGCTTTTTACCATCAATGCAGTTCATAAGCTGTCTTAATTTTTTTAAATTGACTTTTTGTATTGTGTTCTGGTCCATCGACAGGATACGAAGTGTTATATAAAAGAAAATAAATGTGGGTCGTATTATTAAAAATTCTGGCGTTTGCATGTGATAATACATTAACGTGGTAAAAAATCTCTTTCTAGTTTTTCGTAGTATTTTGGTACGAAATAAAATAAGTTTTGATATAAAAAGGTACTGATAAACTTAGATTTTTATTTGCTGTTGCATACTGGTACGAGTTGACACTTACACTTTGTATATGCATAGGTTTATGATGGTTGATCTATAAAACAGTAATTAGATTTTGTCAGCCTAAGCTAATGTCAGTATAAAAATATCGTAATACAGGGCTGCAGTTAGAAAAAATCTTATATAAGAATTTGCCAGCAAAGATATCTGGCCTTCTAACTTACGAAAAAAACATATTAACTAGTGGATGAGTCGGATTTTATAACTTTCTTTATGGCAACCATAATAATTAAAAATGATACTATTTATTTAAATTGGTTTTTTTTATATGCTTTTTTATGTATTAAGTGGACATCAAGTTTTTTTTTAGATACATGTATCTTTTGTTTCTTATCATTTTTAATAACACTTTTATCAGTTGATCTGACACCCTCTGCACACTTTGATATGCGCAAAATGCATATAAAGCGCTAATGTAGTGCAAAAAAATCAGTCAAATAGAATTATAAAACATACGTTACACATAAACACGCATAACGGTTGTCTAAATAGGGTATGCACCCTTTATATACGACTATATGCAAAAAAACTGCAGTCCTAAATTTGCGTTTAAGTACATTGTTTCGTATATAAAATTGTATGCATTCGCATAGGAATACTAGTCTAGCGCCTATTCAAAATATGTAAAACAATGAATTCAATTGTCAAATTGTGCCAGCCAACTTTTAAGATTTATAATCAAGAATTCTTATTGTACCGGCACAATATCTGACTTACAGAAAATCCTTTTCTTTTTTACTGGCGCAAGTTCTTCGTGTTTTTAATAGCACCAAACGGAAAGTTCTTTGTTTGAAAATAGCGTTTTTACAAAAGCCGCATTAAAATATAATACTTTTTATTACATCATTGCAAGAAATTAGGCATGGCAAAATGAAAAATGCCTTTGGAAATTTCAGCTTTAGTATCTTCGATACTTGACGCTTAGTGAATTATATTTTATCGCTCTTTCATATTTACTTAGTCGACGAGTATGAATCCTCTTTTTTGTGAATAATCTATCATGTTCTTGTTATAAATTTTTCTTGGGCAAAGTGTAGATAGACGAATAACAGCGAAACATGACATGAGATAAACAAAGAATTGCTTTTTACAACGCCTGAAAAACATTTAAAACAGTTATTTACACATATGCATGGCGGTAAATTATGATTTGACTGTAGTACAAAAATACAAAAAAACAGTCTGAAACCTGCATCTCTACTTTACTAATAGTATTGCACGCGTCTTGCAATTTGCTTTTGTAAATGTAAGATAAAACTTAATAGAGCTGTTTTTTTATATGTAGGAGTATATGTAATGTCATTGCTCGTTTTTATCTAGTACAAAATTTAAAAAATAGTACAACAAATAACACTCTCGCACAAGGATGTTTTTGTTAGTGGTTTTACATTGAAAGCGTGCCAAAACATAATAGTCATGTTTACACAAAGATTGTTGTTATTATGAAGTGTTTTAATAATACGAACTTCGTGTTTAGATATTTATTTTGTGTTTTGCAAGTTTAAGATTTTACAGCTGTTATATAATTTTGCTGTTTATACTTTTGTAAACTGGCTTCATGTTTTTTTTATCATTAATATTTATTTTGATATTACTTTGACTTAACTAGTAGCTGTTTTTTTTTTGTAAGACAAAAACGTAGAATTTGTACATAATAACTTGTATATAGGATGAAATATATATGTCCGAACCTGTTTTTATATTTCTACACAGATCTTAACGTTTATAAAGATACATAGAAAACAAAAAAAACAAAAAATATAGTAGTTGTATATGCGTCTCAACGCCATCAGACAACTCATCGCCTTGACAATATTATGCAATATCAAAGTGCAAAACAAATTTAAGCGTAGTTTAATATATTTATCTGATTTTAAGATAAACAAAAATAACTTGATATGCACAATGTAATGTACTATCTAAATAAGTACTATTTTTACAGTTAACTTTTTTTGTTTTTGTAACTGCAAAAAATCGCTTAGTTTTATTAACAAAAAATTTTTACAAAAATGTGTCTATATATTATGATGGCAAGAAATCTTATTTTATGCATATATACTTATAGTTACAGTATTTATCTAGCAACAGTTTCTAGTATATGAAAAAAAATATAACCAAAACTAACTATAGTAGATTGTAAAAAACATACAAATTTACAAAACATGTATTTAAAACCAACATTTTTGTTTATAAAAATGTAAATTATCTATATTTTATTGCTTTATCGCACATAAATTTACATTAAAGTATACGAAAAATATGACTAACCAGTAGTAATACGGTATCGCACAAACAATTTCCTGTTTAGTTTAACATAATATACACATTCTAGAGAATTTTTATTGCATTTTTTTGGAATTATGTCGTACTTAAAATGTGCATTATCGCAAATTTAAAATGTTTACGTTTTAGTTTTTACATTTTAAATATGGCTTTATACATTTATTCTAAGTAAAAACAAAGCAACAATGATAAGGGCATCAGGCACGTATTCGCATTTGTAGGTTAGCAGATAACAGGATTACAGCGCACCTGTAATAGCAAACGATTTGAAAAGATGCATTACTTGTTTCCGACATGTGTTTTGCGTTGTATATTTCGCAAATCCATATTAAACAAAACCGTTGTTTACTTTTAAATAGTTGTGTACCTTTTTCGTACCTGCTTGTTTGTGAAAACGAAAAGCAAAATTCTTTACGTTGTTTTTTTTTATAAGCAAAATTATGTTTTGTCAAAAAGAAACCAAAAGTAAAACAAAAAGCGTAAGCTTTCTGCGTGGTAATTTTTTTTATTTTTTCCTTAATATATCTCGTATGCAAATTATACAATATTCTTGCAATAAATTTACAATTATGTATAACAAAGTATCTTTTTATAAAATATGAGCGGGTCTAAATACCACGAAAACTTTATATTTATATTTTTTTATCTTTAAAAGCATAAATCTATAAGATAAAGTCTACCGGTATACTAAAACTTAGCGGATCGCGTCTTAGTTAAAAATCGCACAGCTTATGACTATTTTATATTTATATCCGTATGTGTTTTTGACTCTGCGCAGTTAATATGTTTAAGACATGATAAATATTACGGTAACCAGATAAGATAATGTTACAAAAATTTTTCTACAATTTTTATATTATAAAAAAAACCCTATTTTTTCTTTGTTTTCTAAAATAAAAACAAATTTTATTTACACAAGCAAAAATTGTAGCATATTCGATATACAATTAAAGCTTTCAGAAAAACTGTTTTTTTACTTAGGCTGTTTATGCGATGTGTTGTTCTTAGAATAAAAAACGTTTAACATATGCATTGGTAATAAGTTGCGTTTGATTTGCCCCAGTCAAAAATAATCTAAACTTTTCAGTAATAAAATTTGCTTGAGTGCTTAATTTTAGACGTTAAATATATAAAATATATAGAAGTTTTGTGGGAACTATTGTTGTGTAAATTGTTTTCGATAATTACCGCCACGGTTATGGGTATATGTTTTTGTCTTAGTACGTTTTTTCATGTATATCTATAAAATGTATCAGTCCAAGCTTTAAGACGATTATACGGCCTGAATGAAAACCAAAAGTATGCGCAAAGCAACCTTGTAATGCAAAATTTACAATAAAAAAAATTACAAAAAATCTGAACTAATAGTTATCTTGAACAAAAATATTTATTTTATGTAACTAAACAGATGTTTTTTATATAATACAAAAAAACAACAGAAAAACAATTTAAAAAAATTAAGACAATAAACATTCAAACAGTTAACTTAAATACACAACAAGTAAAGATGACCATACATACAGAAATCCACTGTTGATTTGTAGTATATTTGTACACAAAAATAAGGATTTTGTTTTTTTTTTCCAACGCATGACTACAATAAAAACAAAAATATAAAACAAAATATGAGAATTTTTCGATTTTATAAAAAAACTGCAACTGCGCGTTTATATATATATACGTAACCGATATTAAATTGCAACTGTTTTTTTAAACAGTTTTCATATTGTAAAAAATTATTGCGTATACAATACATATACAAACAAGTGACTAAAAACTAGTTTAATATGTCAACATTTGTATTTTTGTATCATATACCATATTTGTAATATTTTTTTAGCCGATTTTTTTTGTAAAAAAAGTATACGTAAAAGTATTTTGCATATTATATTTTGTTAAGAACAGATTATTCAAAAGGTTTACGTTAACAGCCGCATATGTTAATTGTTCAAAAAATTCCAGATATTATTGTTATATAATGGTCGCATGTAAAAATTTTCCTAGGAAAAACACACGAAGAAATTTTTTTAACACAAGTCAGTTATCTAAAATCCATTTTTACAATTAGTACGCAAAAAAAATAATACCCTATCTTTTGAACATTTTAAAAGATATGCATTAAAGCGCTAACTACATTTTTAATTTTTGTTATAGTTTTTTATGTATTGGGACAGTAAAAAACCCCTTTCACTACATTTTTACAATAATAAAATGTTAAAATCACAAATAATTCATTATTTTTAGTTAACTTTCTTTAGACCCAATGTATACGAAAAAGTTTAAAAAGAATTGATAAAAAAAGATTTATAAGAATAATACACAGTATATAAAATATTAAACGAAACAAAAAAAACTATTAAATTTGAGTTTACATGTACTTTTTGTACATTCATATGTCTTGTTACAGTCTGTTACTCTGTTTAAAAAATGCATGCATTTGGATATCAAGATATGAATGGTTCTTCGTTAAAGTCAAAAGCTATTTTTCGCATGATATACGTACAAAAGCTTATGTAAAATCTATGTCGTCATATAATTTCTGCGATTTTGGCGTTTTATAAAATATTGTTAACTTAATGTTTTTTTGTTTTAATATTTTTCAAAAGAAAAAATAGGAATTTTGTTTAACGCTTTATCGCAAATAATATAATGGTTTTGTTTTTGTTTTTGTGCTAGTAAAGGTGCTACAAAAAGTTCTGTTATCTCCTATTAGACAAAACTGCAATGACATGAAAGTTATAGTATACATTTGTTATGTACGAACTAGTTGCAAGCTTTTCAAAAGTGTAAAAAACAAGTCGCTGGGTACGAACGATATATACATTAAAAAATTAAAAATTAATATTGCAGCAGTTGACACAGAAGGCACATATTGTGCAGAATAAAAAGCAGTTCGAGCTTGTTAAGATTACAATGCGCATATTTACAGTATATATTGACCTTGCGAACTAACTCAAATAACTTTTGCGCAAAACCAGATGACTTATATACAAAGATACAAATTGCACAAAAAGCCGCCATATCTAAACTACTTAAAAAACACATATATTTACTGCGTTGCACTTTTATACAACAAAACCTTTATTTAAATCACAAGTACCAGTTACAATAACCTAAAACGGAAAATAACCACAGTAATAAAAATTTTCTATAAAGAGGCAAAAAAGAACATAAAAAACATAAAACACTGTAAATCTTGCTACACTTGCGTTAAGAGAAATCTGGTATTTGCAATATACGTAAAAAGTTTGTATAAGGAGATTTAATTAATAATCGTGTATATGTACACAAAAAATAATTCAGCAATATTGTATAAGTTATCCTGAATTTGTAAGTTCTTATACTCGTATAAAGCAATACAATAAAAATTATAGCAGATAAAAAAGAAACGCCTTGTAAATCGGAGCACTGCGCGATAGATAAAACAAAGAAAAGGCAACAATTCCCAATTTAATTTTTCAGTGCGCAAAAATTTTAATTGTTTATTAAATTGGCATCAAAATACGCATAAAGTACAGCATTCACATCTATCTATACACATTTATGGTACCCAATAACAAGAAGCGTCTCTATCGGAAAAACAATATAATTAAGGAAACTAAAACACACGCAATCAAAATTTAAAAAATACAATGATAACACGCAGAGAACCTTTGGTTATAGAACGTAGTCAATTTAACGGGAAAAACACTTATTAATGTTCTAGAAGACGCAAAAACGCGATAAACTAAAAATTGGTATTGAATCTATCTAGAATATTCCCAGGCACATTTCTTTGCATAATTGCTGTTTTTAAAGTACTGGAATACATAATACAATGCATGTAAACATAATGTTATTTTGTTTGTAGTAGGGTTCACCAAGTTGCAATTCACTTGTACTTAAGTGACTGTAATTTACAGTAGTTTACTGTAACTAAAATACATTTAACTTATCATTATAACGCTAAATATCAATCAAGCTATTTAATAATATTTTTTTAGTTATCTGGCGTAAAATTTGTTTTTTTTTAAAAATAATCTAGTGAAAAATACAGGAAGTGCCTTTCTTAATTTTAATGTGTCGAGTTCTTCTCTTTAAACTCACATTCTTGTCTTTTGCATTACTCATAAGACAATAATACACAAATCAGTAATGAAATATGTAAGATTTTGTGCTTTATAAGCATTTTTCTTATGACATATTTGCATAAAAATGGCTTTTTATGCAACTATTTTTGTTTTTTTAGTTGCACAACTAAATTTAATTGTTTAAGTTGAAACAAAAATGTATCAAATTTTTTCCAGTTATAAAAAACGGTTTTTATTTTTTCTAAAATAATATAAAAAATTCAAAAAATGTTGTTTTAATCACACGAAATAAGAAAAAGTATAGACCACATTTTTTTTATTAGAGTTTTATTAAGCACTCTAATTTTTCATTGATATTCAAATCTTGATTTAGTACGAATGAATAAAAAGCGTTTATTAAAAGTAATTTGTTTAAAGTTTAGTATGTTGTTTACAGAAATTAAAATTTTATAATATGTTAATCACTTTGCTTGTTCGGTAAAAAAGAAAAGTATATTTCGGTATAATACAGAGTCCTTTTTCTGTATATTTCCTGTTTTCTTGCATTAAGCTAATATGTAATTACAGTATATATATATGCAGTAGTATAGAAAGTGTAGGGGCTTGGGTGCTTAGACCCTCATGTACAAAAAATTGGCTTGACTTTAGAGTTTAAGTTTTCATGTAAAATTGTTTGGTTCATAGCCCCCCTCCTGCAACAAAGATCGAAATGTTTATACTCCCCTTAAAAAATTCAGATGCGATCACTGTATATATGTGATGCAAAAACAAAAAATGCCAGTTTAGAACTAATAAAATATCTTAAAGAAAAATATATATCATTTTTGTTGATTGTTTTGAAAGGTCAGTTTTTTTTATATTAGAAAATTCCAAAAAAAGTACAACCCTAAAAAAAAAAAATAAAAAGAACCACAAAGTTACTGTTAGTAGCTGTAAATTTTACGACTTTCTAATGTGTAAAGTAATTTTTCTATCTAACTGTTACTTGCAGTAGCTTGTACGTAGTTACTGTAAGTTCCCGAACAATGTTTTGTACAAAATAAATGATACACGTCAGCAAAAATGCATTGATATTGTTTTTGTCATAGAATCCGTGTACATGATTTGTATGAGTCAAATTTTATATGCTTTTTGTTTATGCAGCCTTCAAACTTCCCACTACGATACTTTATTTAACACAAAAAAATAAGCAAGTGGATTTAAACTAATTTTCCAATTTTTACGCACACAAAAAATAAGTTTTTTGTGTTTAAGTGTTTTAAATTCGTCAAAAAGATAGATGCTTTTATATATTTTTACCAAATTTTTATGTTGCATACAAAAGTTTACCCTGATATGAAAAGAACAGCATTTGTTAAATTTTGCATTTGATTGTAAAATTTTTTTTTGAAACAGACAAAGATCTTTTAACTACAAAATTTTTATTTTTTTGCCGTTTTACAGTAACTTTACCCACGCATATATAAAATATAGAGCTTAAGTCAAAAAAATGCATTACAGTAAACTTGTGACTATAAAAATTATTAACGGCTAATAAAAAGTAATACCGAGTTTTAATAATTTTTTCAAATGCAGATTATAAGAACGCTTTTTGCAAAAAACTAGTTGTGATATTGTTTATATGTGAACATCATACAATAGTAATCATATATGTATACGGAAAATGATATCTTCTGTATATTAAAAAAACTTTACACAACTGTAGTAGTTTTAATATTTAAATAAAAATGTAATTCAGACACATATTTTTATGTATCGTTTTTTAGGGATATAACCTACTGAGTAAAAATTTTTACTAGTATGTTCTTTTTCGAAATAATGTTAATATATCATTTTTTTGTAGCGATACAATCAGGGGTCATTGAAAACAAGCTATTTTTGGGCAAAGTTTGTTTTATACGTTTTTTATTATATCAGAACATTTATAAGTAATTTAGGTCAACAACAGAACACAGAGTATTTTATTAATACAAGCGAAGTTTATGTTTTTACTTTGTTTAAGATAAATTCAATTGAACGATAGAGAATGTTTTATATACTTTAGAAAATTAGAAAATACTATATGGTAAGTTTTTAAATATAGCAATTTATAATTTTCAGTAATTAAGAAACCAAAAAAATAAGCAACATATCTATCAGAATTTTTTTGTACAGCACGAAAATTAGTTTTTTGCTTAATTCTTGGTTTATAAGCCAGAACTAAGTACATGATATATATTTTATATATTGCTTGTATAGCGTTTACGCAAATAAAAGCAATTACATGTGTTTTAAATGCGTGGATTTGGCAAAATCTTATTTTAAATTGCATAAGGCATATATGTACGCCAATATTGCACATAGTACAATTATGAACTATTACGTAAAGTTATTTATTTATTTAAATACTAGTACATAGTAAAATACTACTTTCTTGGCTTTGTTGTTATAAATGCTATTTTAGTTGCACATCATTAATTTTTTTTGTTAATCGTATAGTAAAAGCTAAAAAAACACGTACAAGCAGTATGGGCCTGTTTTTACAACGATTAATTTACTATATGAACTCTATGCTGTGCTTTTGATTAGCTCAAAATTTCAGAGAAAATTTTTCGCTATTAATAACAATAAAAAAGATTGTAGCAAAAATATATTAAAAAACTGCACACAAAAAAGTTGTTAATGGCATAGAAAGGTATCTGTATTAACAGTATAAATAACATTTTAAATTGCATGATAAGAATACTTAGATTTTTGTTATTAAAAAAAGCCAATTAGTCAAAATAGAAAAAACTGGTGGTTGCAAAAACAACCTTTTATATGTACGCCTTAACAATAAAAATACATTTGTTTCGCTTTCAGAACCAATTACACATATTCAGAAGAAGTTGAAAGAAAAAAAAACTTTTTAAATTTAATCTTAAATTGTCGAAAATATTTTTTGTAACAATAAATTTATAACCAATTAATATTATTATGCTCTATACTAGGTTTAACAATTTTTTTTGTATATTTTTTAATGTAGAACTTTATTAATTTTATTCCTATAGTAATATTTTGCTAAGTATATATATTTGTAACCATAAAAAACTCTTACCCCTTATTGTCTTTCCAGGCCAAATACTTAAAAAACAGCAAAGTTATTTTGCATAATAAAAAAAAAGAAAGGTTCCTTGTTTGTTTGCAATAAAACCAGTTTAAAGTTAACCTTTTTTGTCATTCGATAAAATTAATTAAAATACGCTATTCGTATGCTCTTTTACATAATAAAACAATGAAATTTTATTAAGACGTTATAGTTTGGCGTTGTTTAAAATTTTTTTATAGTCTATAATTTTGAAAATTTAAGTCCGTTTCGCTACAATTTGTTTTTTATTATATTTTGGTTTTATCTAAAAAACATCACCAGTATTAATGAGGGTCTTTTAAACTCGAGGCAAAACCCCCAGGGTTCTTTTTGCGATTTTTTTTGACCAAGGGCCCTCGGGGTTGTTTTTTTTTGTAGCGTATAACGTTAAAAAATGTTTCCTTGGTTTTTGAAATGCACTTAAAACCTATTTAGTATAAATAATTTTTTTTTGCATAATTTTGTACGCTCTAATTTTTTTAATATCAATAATTTTGTCACTTATATACTAAATTTCTTAACTATTATCTGCAAAAAAAAATTGTGTCGTAAATGCCAAATACCATATATATGTGACTATTTAAAAATATAGTCAAAAGCCAAATATTATAAGAAAAGTTAAGTTAAGTATATCATGAACGATTTTAAAAATAACAGTAACTATTTTTCGTAAAAAAATACACTTTATTTGTATTTTAACGATTACCTTTACGCAATTTTTGTCCAATATATAATTATAAACCCTTTGATATCTTTGTTTATTATTTTTATAGATGCGTGTATTTTAACTTTTTTACCATTCAAGTTAAATACTAAAGATTTCTTTACAAATGTACGGTTTATATTTTTTTTAAGGCGCGTGTAAATTTTTATATCAGTCTATGCATAGATTCAGTTATAAAAGCAATCCAAAGATGCAGACTTGCTAATAAATTAACCCTTACTTATAAACAAAAATTAAAACTGCAATTTTACTTTTTCTTTGCGCTTTTATATGCGAGTCCATTGCTTTGTATTGTTTAAAAATATAATTAAATTCAATATCTAGCAAAAAAAAAACAGAAATAAAATGAAAAAAAACTATTCGACGAACAAAAAAATTTGTATGTTTTGACATAAGTCTTTTATAATTACAAAGTACTTAGAGCTTTGACGAATCTTTTTTAATTTTATTTAAGTATTTGCAATATGTAATTACAAAATTTCCTATTCAAGTAGATTTTATGTGACGTAACATAAACAAAATATTTAAGTGTACCATCTTTTTTTTTTCAGAGTTAATGGAATAATGTTCCATGTTATATAGTTTTCTGCCCAAGTCCGGGTTTTTAAGTAGAAAACATATAGATAAAAGGCGGCCTAAAATAAAAAAAGTGTGGCATATTTTTTTATTAGATGGTATTATAGCATATAAATTTTATCGTATGGATTTTTTTGACGTTTTTTTTTGCTGTATGTATACAATTAAGATACAATGAACGAACAAAAAAAAGATTTATCGGTATGAATTGACAAGTACAAAATTATCCTACCAAAGTGCCGGGTGTATACTTTACAAAAAAACACATAAACCCAGATTTATACACAAGATGTTTGCAAAAAAAAAAAAAATAAGCTCTACAGTCAAAATGTTTCGCTAATATTCTAGAACTAAATTCTATATATTAAAGCTACCGATTGCAATAATAGTTCTTTTGTCAAGGATTTAGGCATAAAATATATTATTATATACCGTAAATACAAAAACCCAATCATTTGCAAACAAGACCTAACTTTTAATTCTGAAACTAAGCAATTTTTGTTTTAAAAAAAAGCTTGAAGAACATACATATACTTTTTGTACTTTTCTATACGTTTTCAGTTTGCAAAAAATGCCTTTAATAACGCTAAAAACATTATTTTAGTAAAAAAAGCAAGCTTTAAAAGTTTTTTACCCCAAAAACCAAATAACTAAATATGCATATGGCTACGTATTTTTTTATCTTTAATTTATCTGTATTTTTTTACAGAATATTCATATAAAGCCTATCATTATTTTTAAGTATGTTTGTTATCTACAAAATCCACATTCTGACCTTACCCATACCTAATCTACCGCACTTAACCCTACATGACGACCCCGTCATGTACTTTTTGTATGCATCCAGAACCTAACTTTTTTATATTTTTTGTATTTTTTGGGGGATTTTGTGTATTTTATGGTTTTTGCAGCGCAGTTATATATTTAATGGCATAAATATGTTCATAGGGTATAGATTATAATAAATTGGTACAAAAATATAAATGGCCATATTAATATTACAAATACAAAAAAAAAAACTTTTATTACTTTTGTATTTTACATAAATTAGATTCATTCACTCTGTTACATTTGTAATAAATAAGATAGACCAAAAAAAACACTATGAAACATATAACATAGACTTAAAACCAAAAAAACTGCTTTTCTAGTATAAAGACTACAAAAATAATAGGTTTAATAATATATTTTATCCCCTTTGCCACTGTAAACTTTAATGATAAAATGCGGGATTTATAAAAATATTAAGAAAGATTCAAAAAAAAGTTTGTTTCATCTATGCTTAGCAATTTTTTTGCAGCATATAATAGTTATAAAACATATAAAATTTGTAGTATACTTTTAAAATTTTATTTAAACATAGAAAGTATAAAAACAACATTTTAATAAAGCTCTTCTAGGCATGTGTTTATATCGGGTAAAATAAAAGTTTTAATAGAGATCAAACAAAACAAAAAAACAATGAATTACTATTTATAAAAGGATAAACCAAAAAAAAATTATAATTTTGAATTTTTTTATACGTAATAAAATTTAATTTACTTAGATAAGTAAAAAACATCAAAAAACTTAAAAAGACTGTAATGCTATGTATCTGTGAGTTGTTCTGTTTTTCTGCTAACTAAACGTCTTTAAATAGCTAGAAATTATGCTGTAACTGATTTTGTATAATTCGATATATCAAAATGCAATTTTTTTGTACATGCTTACTATGTAGATCGTATAAATATATTTGTTGCAATTCGTTTTACTTTTTTAAAAGAGTTATTTACTACTGAATAAAATCTATGAATACAAAAAAACTTATCCGGGAAAACCCTGGGTATACCTGGACATAACCATTAGTAAAAAACGCACAGACAAAAATGGCCACAAGGCCACGGGTTTACGAACTATTTTTTCCAATTAGCCTTGAATAGAACATTGTTATATTTTTGTATGCAAAAAAAAAAAAAATATTTCTATTTTTTAAATCGAAGCAAACATACCCATGCAAATATATCGCTAGTTACTGTCGGTTAGTAGTGCCTTACATATGGTACATTGAGAGGCACAAACCTTTCTAAAGATAGGTCTACTTAAACGATAGAATAAGTCGTTATTAAATGATATAGGCAATGCATGTATTACGAGCAGTATATTTGCTTCAGAAAATAAAAATGTTTACAAAGCAGGACCGCAACTTGTACAAAAAAAAACTACAAAATTTGTTGTTTGTCTACTAAATATTTTATAGTGGAAATATATATGTTGATAAAACATTTATAAAAATTATCTTTTAAAACAAGAATACTAAATAACATAGACATATAAATGTAGAATAAGACATTTCATTTATGTCGTGACAAAATATTTACCCCTTTCTACATGCAATCAGTCTTACCTTTTGTAACATATATATCTTAAGTTCTTGTATCACCAGGCCTTTTCAAACAACGTACTGGTTAGCTGTAAAATAAAATAACTTTTCAGTACATTTTTTCAAATGCCGCTTTTTGCAAAAAAAATTTTTTTTTTTTTTAATATACATTTTTCTTCGAGAAAAAAAACATACAGGGCTAAATAAACTCAGACCAATAACTTGTAGTTCCAATTTTTTGTTTTTTTTGTATAGATTATCATTATCTACATTTATTTTTTGTTGCAAAATGACGCATATATGCATAAAGTTGTCTTTCAAAGTGATATAAAATGCATCTTAGAGTAAAAGTATTTATGCAATACTAACATAAAACGTAGAATAATCGCAAAAACTTTACTTGTAAATGGTTTTCTACAAGTACCAACGACCGTACATTAATATATCAGCCGATGTAATTTAGTCAATATAAGCTTAGAAAGTCGTTTAAATATAATTTTGTGAGCGGCGATAATATTTTTATAACGCCAACCACATGTTATAAAGAATTTATTTGTTTGTGTTTAAAGGTTTCTTACATCTGAAATCTAGGATTAATTTTAAAACAAAATAGATTAAAAAAAGGAAAAAACAAAAAACAAACATCGAAGGTTCCTAGAACTAATTCATACTGATAAACTAAAAAATCGCTAGAAATAGTTCTTTTTTTTTCTAAACGACTTAAATCAACTTTCTATTTTTGCACAAACGAAGAAAAAAAATATAAACCATCCGTCGTCGTTACAAAACTGAAAGTGTTTTGTATTTAAAAACGTTCGTCGTATTGCTTTTAAAAGGAAAGATATACAAAAATTGTAAAGTGATAATGCCAAAAATAAATTATGAACGCATGGCTTTGTACTGAAAAAACCTCTTTTCCTGTACACAGCTAATACAGACAGTTTTGACAGCAAAATCACATATTTTGACTACATTTTATACCCCGATAGCAGCAAATTCACATTTTTTTATTTTCACCGAAAACACAAATGTCATTTTAATATAATAAAAAAGTATCAGAACCAACAAAAACAGATACTTGACACACATAACAACACTGATAAACACTTTAAAGGACATTTCATTATTTTCGGCATTTTTGCATGCACTAAAGTCATTGTTTTTATTCAAACTTTTTTGTTCGGATGGGGGTGTAAAAAAATCACATATTTATGACAGAAGCCGTAAGAACTAAAAGGCATTATTTGCGCCGTTTATAGATCAATTCTGTTGTGATGTTTACAACCCGTTATACTACGAACAATTTTGAATTAATCTTAATTCGAAGTGTGTACAGAATTATCATATCTTTAATACTTATAAAAAAATGCCAAGCCTTCATTTTCGCAGATATGGCAAATATAAAAACAAAAAAGAATTTTATCAGTAACAGAGTGTAAAAACTTTATAACTTCTATTTTCTTATGATCCTTTTTAAACGTTTACTATTGAATAAACATACATAAAAAAACTATAAGGCAGTAAAAATATAAAAAAACATGTGTCTATAGAATATATAATTATTTAATATATTTTTAGAATTAGATGAGGATTTCATATTTTGATTTTTTTCATTTTGATATTTAAAAAATGTACAATTTGTTAGCGTAAAAAAATGAGATAAATATAAGAAAAACACAACAAAACCTTCATCACAGATAAAAATATTTTACGGCTACAAAAAAAACTGTAAAAACATGTTTTAATCACAATTAAAATATACAACTAAAAAATATTATGGTTAAAACAATAAATGTAAAATCAATTATGTGAAAGGACCACACACATGTAGGCACAAAATATTGAAAAAATCGCTCGTTCCTTGCTTTTTGAATTATTATGTTGTTCTTTGTAATTTTAGAAGAAAAACCCAAAAAAACAACACTAGAAAATAATATGTACCAGATAAATATTAAGTTTCCTAGGACGATGCGGGTTGCCATTTCCCGGTGCATGCTTAACTCGAACAACAATTTTGGCAATGCTGTATTTTGCGCGGCCCGCGGGGCAGCTCCGGGTTTACAAGTATATACAATACACAAAAAAAACACGTTTACCATCTATGGCACGTGTTGAAAATAAAATGCGCAGTATTTTTTTGTGTGATATCTTCAAAAAAACATTTCTTAAGAGATGAGATTTCGTTTTGAATTTTGACATCCTCATATGAGCGAGGTCGCTAATAAGAACTCAACAAAAACTAAACAACTTGATTGAAGGGGTTATCCACACTGACAGGTAAAAATTTGTTAGTTTTTACAAACGAAAAAGTAAGGCAAAGTGTTTACAGACGTTTTATGTATAAAAAAGAGTTGAATGTGCAACGAAGCAGGTTACTGGCTTTTTTGTCCACGAAACTTATTGTTACCCATATTGTGAGTGTTACATCCTAGATAACCTGCAAAAAAAAACATTGTAATTTTGTATTTTAATACAAGCTCTTAATAGCTTAAATTGCACCCGGTATCTACCACTAATGCGCTGAGCATGGTAAAATAATAATAAAGCTTTTTTATGCACAAAAAAAACAAAGTAATTGCATTACAGTGTTTTTTTAATCAATTAATATATAAAGTTTATGTTTTTAAAAAAAAAAAACTAGTTCCTCCTGGCCCAAATCTTGCATATATATTTGACAATTGAAATATAAAAGTATTTTATAAAAAAAACAAAAAAAAACAGTAAATAATACAAAAAAGCTTTCACCCTAACATTGCAGCTAAACAACACAAGCTATATAAGTATATAGGTTTGCTTTTTTACGTCAACCTTTTTTTTATGTTTTTGTTATTTTTTTTGTGCTCAATCAGTATTTTTTTTTTCTTTTTGTACGACCCCGGGGCTGCCTGTTTATGACATTTGTCGGAGAACACGCTTTTTGCCGAATTACCTGCAGCTCGGGTACCCCAGGCCCTAGAAATTGCAACCCTTTATACGATGCTTTTAGATGAAACAAAATGCTACAAGTGTAATGTTTCTACATTTGATAAAATAAACGTAGAAGTTTGCTAAATATTAGAAAATCAGCCAGGAAGCAGTACTACTACAAATTAACCACATGAAGAAAATGTTATCATACTGGAAAATGTTTTTAAATATAACATGAGGGTTTTGTACCTAAAAAAAACTGCTAAAATTTTTTTTGGCAGCAGAACAAGTAAAAAAAAGTTCTGTTTGTACTTTTTGATTATTAATATGTATTTACTAGTCTTTGTTGTGTATTTATGTATATAATGTAATTTCAGATTGCGTTTTTGTATATTTTTTTTGATTTTTCGTTTAAAACTTTTCTACTTTTTGTTATCTTAACGAAAACTAAAACAAAATGTTGTTTATCTACCATAAATTGCGAGCACACTTATACCTTCAAGTTGCTACTATCTTGCATTTTAAACGGCTCGATTTTGCTGCAGATATTCTTATTTTTATCAATGACCATCAGATATGCATAATTTTGCTAATCTTATTATATATCATGCTATTACTCAATCTTTTTAGAAACGATTTTAAAAAACAATATACATAAATAAAGCAAAAAAAAGACAACAAAAACAAAAAATATAGGTTTTTTGAAAATCCCCATCGCCACAATAAATTTGCAGTGCCGTATTTGCAATTTAGATATAAACTTTAAATCTATTAAATAATATTTTGGTTTTTTGGTGTTATTTATTCGCAGTTTATGACATAAAAAAAATTACCAAAACGAAACATCGTTTATTTAATTATCGTAGAAAAACAAGTAAATTTTCGCAAAAATTTTATACGTGTTTAAATCTATATTTTCTGGTACGCTTTTTTTTCTGCGTTTTTTTAATGCATTTTTTTGTGAATACCCCAATTTTTCCGCGTTAAAATGCGTCATAAAAAAAACAAGTTATGATTACTGTAATTCTAGGTGCCAGTTGCATTTTATTGAGGGCTCTAACAAAATTTTATACAGTTGTTTTACTTGGAAAATGCAATACTTTTAGCTTCAAGATTGTCCTTACTGTAAACAGTCAAAAACACATGTAAAATTGATTGCAAATAGAACGCATGTACACAAATCAATTATTGTAGGTGTATGCAAAGTGTATGATTTATTTATATATACTTGCAAAAAATGTTTTATTAGTTTTCAGCTGGTATGTTTTTGTGGTATATTTTTATTGGATTTTGCGTTGTAAAAAATTTTAATACATTACATTTACTATATGAAAAATTTTAATAAAAACAAGAAGAAATAAGCTGGTTCTTTTTTTTGTATTTTTATTTTTAAATTTAATGTTAATTGATTTTAAATTATTAAAAAAAAACGTGGTTTATACTTACATGGTATCATTTTCTATGATATATCATTAATACTTCGTATTTACATTTTTTCTTTTGAGTTGAAATTTTGTGTTTTAAAAGCGGTTATTTTTATTGCTTGGCTTTTATTTATTCAAGCTGTTTACACCAGCTTAAAAATTGACGTATATTTACGTCATGGGTAAAAAGATGTGAAAAAAGCGTTTTTCCAAACATATTTGAATTTTTAATTTTTCATTTTTTTTTAATTTTTTCCAACAATATAATTTCAAAAAAATACTATCAGGCTTTTGTGTAATGAAAACAAAATATATGTATGTCTAAAACGGATATGGGAAAACATTTTTATATTTTGTATTGGCTTTTTTCTTTTCTATTATTAGTTTTTGTGTTTTTTCATTACGTAAATACATGTCAAAACTACAAAACGAACATATTTGAGAGTATTTAAGCGGATAAATACCTGGTTGACGTTACTATAGAATACTAAATGGGATTTGATTATGACAGCATTAAACCTTTTATATATTTTAATGGGTGTGGGTACTTTATATACAAATAACAAAAAACATTACATATGCAATAAACAGGATAAATGCACAAGAACACATTTTACCATGCAAAAAAGCCGGGGAACAGCAAAAACTGCACAGAACAATTGCAGAGCTAAAAGATATTGTTGAAGAACGCGGGGCTAACATTCAAAAAAGGGCAAAGGATATAAAACATATAAAAATATACAAAAAAGTAAATTATTAAAAAGTATCAAACTATAGGTAGTATTTATATAGACGAAAAAACGTAGACTTTTGATTCAATGATTCAAAGTCCCAAATCCCAAAGATGTTTGAAGACTTGCTGCCTAAACAGAAATAGAACATAATAAAGGCAAGACATATGTGTAAACTTACAGGATTAGGTAGGTTGGTGCAGAAATTACTAAAAGAGAAAACGTTAAACAAATAGGTAAAACAAGCAATATATACTTAGATACAATTCATATGATAAAGTGTCTAGTTACAACTAAGAAAATATTACGTTTTGTATGTACAAGTTCAGCATATTGCGCCAAGGTGTCCTAATATAAGAAAATGTAAATGCTAGTGTTTATTTGTGTATTTTAAAGGTGATGCAAAACGTGCTACGTTAAAAAATTTAGAGTAAATAAAAGATTATTGAACAGTGAACTAAAGAAAAATACAAAGCTGACTAAAAACATATGTTTATCAAATATTGCAATGTTAAAAAATAATACGATAAAATTAATAGAGGATACAATTATATATCTAATTCTTTTAGAATTCTATCGGCGAAAGAGTAAAGCAGCTACAATAGTTAAACAAATAAAAACATTACGTGTAATACGCAAATCAACGAGTAAGTGACATATTTTCTTCTATACTGTTTTAAACCCAAGCTAAATCATAGAATGGTAATAATTTATATAAATTAAATACAATGTGAGAAAATACAGATTTAAAGACGAACCATGTTAGAGAGATTAGGATGTCAACAATGGAGTTATATATTTGTAAATTGTAGATATCGAGAAGGCTCTTTATGCTATAGAAAAAGCTGAGATGCTAATAAAAACTGCATTTATAGTAGAAAAAAAATATCTACGATTGCAAAAGCATGCCTTTGTGCTACGTGAATAGCCTGATAATTTAAAGTGAAAATCGGCAAGACAATTTTCGTGAACATGATTGGAGAATTTCTAAAGGTTTACGTAGGGGATATCATCATACATTATGCAAGTAAGAACCAACATGATTGAAAGGTGATAGTCGCAATAACAAGATTTAATAAAAAAAAAACACTAAACACAAGCCACACACAAGTTGAGGCGCAAAAGGTAAACCGTTTTTGACAGTTAACCCCATTGGAAACAAGTATAGGCCACTTATAGAGCAGAACGACAAAACAAAGACAATCTATCTTAAGATCAACTTAGCACTACGGACAATCTTTAAAACAAATGTATACGATTGAAACTTTAGTATAAAATTGCCAGAAAACTTATAATTTGACAAATAGTTTACGGATCAAAACATTGTAACGTGTTATTAGACAAATTTCATGTTGAAAGAGTTTACGTAATTAAAACAGTGTAACACAAAGCATCTTGAATTTCATCAATACACGATAACGATGTTAGTTTTGTAAAAATAGACGCTTCGGACATAGATTTAAGTCGGTATTGTTAAAAAGAAAGCATGGGGAATGAAAAAATTAAAGACAAGGCAAAAAAAAACAAACGCCAACAGAAAAAGTTGTACAATCGCGGCAAAGGGAATGCTGAGCAAATAATTTATGATAAAACCATTTGAATATTAGCTCAAAGCCATGTCATTTACATTTGAAACTGACCAGTAAGCCAAAGACGTAGCACGGGAAACGAATCAATGTTCTTTTAAATATTAAAAAACTTGCTGGAATTAATTCAAAGGCATGACTTTTCAGTCAAGTATGTTAAAAGAGAAAATATAGGTAGGGCTGATAGGTTATGTAAAAGAAGAAAGAGGGCATAGAAGCATAAAAAGAGGTTGTTGGACATGGAAAAAAGTAATGAAAAAAAGCAAAAAAATGCATCCAAAAAAAGAAGAGGAATTGGAATTCTGGGTTGATGATAAGCACAAAAAAAGAATGGTAGTGACAGAATATGCGAGAAAAGAAGCGTGTTTCAAATACCATACTTGTAAAAAGGCAGAGCAGCAGCATGGACGTGTATCAAAAAATGGAGACTGTTTTTTTGGCGCCACAAATAAAGCAAGTCAAGAACGAACGCAATATAAAAGTTGGAGAATTGCAGTTGTGTCCTAAAAAGACAGAAAAACATGAACCGATTGAGTCCCATGAAGATTGTGGGTGTACATTACATTACAATAAGGGCAAAAGACATATACTTTTAGTTAGGCATCGATTATTAGGGCAGTATTACGCGTGCAAAGATAGCCAAAAAAACATGTTTATATTATTTCAAATGTGGATTAAGGAATCCGCGTAAAAAATGAAATAAAAAAATAAAACAAAGTTATTTTTCAAATGAATCAATTAAAAGATATTATATAGAAATTGGAATTTGGCATACATGTACAGCAACGGCAAACACAACGAGCTCACGAAAAACGGAAGCGCGGGGCACATACGAATAATAAAGATTGTTTACGCAGTTAATAGAAAAAATGACAAACAGAGAATAGAAATAGGAATTAAACTATACAATAGATTATATTATAGTAATAAATGATTAATGTCGGCACAAGCCTCAACACATCCATTTAAAAAAAAATAGGATGCTAATTTTTTGGACCCATGAAAGAAAAACAGCAAACAAATAAGGAAAAAGCAAAAAGATAAAGTGAATGACTATAATGTAAATAGTTAAGTATGAGTGTTGCAAATGGCAAAAAAATAAAAAAAAACGAATGGAGATTTTGTTGAAAGCAAAAATAAAAGGAATTATACATAATGATTTTTTTTTTTCGATTCAATATGATGATAACGGAAAGGCAACTAATAAAAAGTGCATTGTCTAAAGCAAAAAGTAAAATGCGAGTAAAAAATTAGGGGCGAGGGTGTGGTAGCCCTTATATATTTTTAAACATAAAAAACAGAATGGGTACATAATTTTAACAATAAAAAGAAAAAAAATAACTACTGCTAATTTATGTTTAAATCACTGTACAAAAAAAGCAGCCAGAACAAACCATCTTATATAATGACAGCTTATATATATTTTACCAAGCTGTTATACGCAACCTATTAATCATTGTAAAATTATTGTCAACATGCCAATTTATCAAGCAGGAAAATAGACAAAATATAATTGAATGCGACTCACAGTAAGAACGGGTCATTTTTATCACCTAGTCGGGGGAATTCTCTACATCTGTTATTTTTTTATTTTTTTATTAGGCAATGGCAAACCGTAAAACATATTTTGCGTGCGAGCTTGTATCCTCTGGTCCCTCTTTCTTCTTCCATTTATACACGAAGCAGATTAAAATTTTTTCGACTTCCTGCCTGTATGCTTATTGACTATTTACTGTATCTGCATCTGTAAAAAATTCTTCGTGGCTAATTTAAGAATTTTGTAAAAGCAAGTTAATGATATTAAATACAAATTCATATGTTTTTTGTGCATTTTCTATTGTTCATATATAAGTGAAGCATCAAAACATATACAGTAAAGCCGTATATTCTTGATGCAATTACTATTTATCTCAGGTTTCTAGTTTTGTTTTTTTTTCTAAGTCCTTTGCCTGTTACTCAGATTCAGCTTTATAAATACTATCAAAAAAAGAAAAACGTTCTTTTTTCATGTTGAAATATTTATTTTAGGTTTTTTCTACTGATATTTATTAAAAGGTTTAGCTTTTTCATTGTATTTATATTTTCTTTACAATTTCCTGGCTCACTTGTATTCCTATTAAGTGTTCGTTTGCAAAAAACTTTTGAATGTCGTATTCCCATGTAAAAAAAAGCTGTCGTGGTGTGTATTTATGTTTAAATCGTGGTTAAGTTTAAAAAAAAAAAAACCTGAAAGTACTTGAGTTCTGTATTTATTTTTTTGGCTTTGAACTACAAATTTTACACTAGAATAATATACTTTTGCTGTCAGTCAATTTAAAAAGTTTATGTCTATTTTATACCCATTTTTGGCATACAGGCCTTAAAAATATAATTCAATTGAATTTTACACATGATCTTATCTATACCAAAATATTCACTGTTATTTTTACCTCATAAAAAGTGAATTTATACACTCTTTATTTTTTTCCCCGATGGTTTTAGGTTTTTTAAATATTTTTTTTTTTTTCTAACATAGAGTTAAAGCTAAGATTCTATTTTTTGCAGTAGGTTTAAGTAGCTTAGGTAGCTTCATACAGTTTTTGTTTTTAAGGCAATAGGTCCTAAAGATTTGTGTACGGTTTTATTGCAGGAAGTCATCATACTTCCATATTAACAACAATATTTATTTTTTATGTTGGCAAATGTACAAGTACGAGCAAGATAGAGTAAAAGGAAAAATGATACTTGTGAAGATATAGAAAAAGAAGATAATGAAGAACGGCAGAAAAAAAACAAAAAAACAAAGCCGAAAGAAGATTGTAATTGTGGGATCTTGTGGAAAAGTGGTCAGTTTTACCAAAAACTTTTTTGCTTTCTATAGTTTGAAAGTTTTGACTTCTATGCAAAACAAAAACTAAATTACAGATACAGATGACCATTTATCACGGGCTTTAAACATGCAAAAATCTCCACAATATTGTGTACCCGATTATGAAACAAGATACGAGTTTAGAAGAGAAAAGTGTTCAAAAAGAGGAGTAGGTCGAATACGATGGAAGTATTCTGCAGCTAAAGATGAACTACAGTTCGAGGAGCAGAGATAATATAATACACAGGATGAAAGATTCCACTGGAAATATAAAATAAATGCCAGACAAACAAAAAAGGGTTTCTAGAGACAATGGTATACAAGAAAAATGTTGGTTTGATATCAGCCCATAAAAACTAAAAAAAGAGCAGAAGAAAGAGAAAAAGGTAAGCACACGACGCAGAAAGATCTGAGTAAGACCAAGCATATATATCAACATGGCAGAGTCATAGAAAAATGATAAGGACAAAGCCGGAAGATGAATAAGGTTACCTATGGAAAATATTGTAGGTGCAGTGAGACTGAAATGAGGTAGATTTTGATTGGCATAGAAAGTTTTGCGGTTGTGCATATCATGCAATGTTTTTTGTGGATTAATTACCATGTTTGTCATGTCGCTGTTCAAAAAAGGTTAAGCAGGTAAATACTAGGGCTGGATATCAAATGTTGCTGTTAATATTTAGTTCAATAATACTTTATTAATATGTTATCAATAGATTTTTTACTTTACCCCCACAATGCACCAAAAGGCGGATCCAGATATAGATGAACTCTCCGTCAAACAAAACAAGTTGCCCTCACAAGAAGACTCAGCAATACAGAAGTTTATTTCTTCTACGGAAGAAACAAAACATAATGTGCGTGTGGAAAATGTATCTTTGTACATAAATACTCATACCGATAATAGTCTAACTGTCATTGTCATGCCATCAATGGTATACAATACAACTACCTTTTAATACACAGATAACATTAAATTATATATACCTAACTATGCTGACAGAAATTAGATCAAGGACCAAAAAACAATACAAAGAAAAGATAAAAGAAAAAGTTTTGCTGGGGAAACATTACGAAAATCGATAATGGAAATGCAAAATGCAATTTATGCAATATTGTTGACAAGTGCGAAGGACAGACATCTAGCATGATACGTCATCTGAGTACACAACATCTCGAAATTTCCATCTCATTGAACACTCGACACCAGAAGATAAACAATATTAAAGCATAAGACGCCCTATACGATTCTAGTAAAATCTGATCTATTACCTCTATCATTTTTTGATTTACAATACTTCGTACGATAAATTAATCGCCTTGATCCAACCTTTGTTATTCCGTCAATAAGTACTATCACTAGATCAGTTTATACAAAAATTTATCAAGATGTACATGAAGATATTATTAATAAGATATGAAAAGTCTAATTAATTAGCTACACTACAGATACATGGACCAGTGTTGCATGTAACGCGTATATACGGGATTTCTGCGCACTATTTTACGCAGGATTTTTTATATAAAAGTGTTTTGCTACGACTTGTTTTATTTCCTGAGAGTCACACTGCTCAAACTGCACAGGATAAATTTACTAATTGCTTATCGGAATATAAAATATCTAGCAAAAGTGTGGAGTTACACATAATAGCGCGGCAAATATAACAAAAGCTTTGAATATAACATCACATACTAATATTAAATGCTTAACCCATCTATTACAGATAGCAGTAAATAAAGCGCTTAACAAAAAGGGCTTGATCACATATTACAAAAATCCGCCGAATCATTTGCTTTTTAAAGCAAAGTACTACTGCAACTGCATTTTTGGTCAGTTATTTAGGAGAAAATTTGCTTCCTAGACTAAGACTCATTCAAGACGTAAAAACTAGGTGGAATAGTGTGTATTTTATGTTAGAGCGTTTTATAAATCTACGGCATGCAATCACAACTATTTTAAAAAGGGAAAAAAGAATAAATCTTATGAATGTGCTTAATGATGAAGACTTTGATATTATTGATGCTCTTTTTCAAAATTTATTACCTTTCGTAGCTGCAACAGAATTTATATCTAGCAGCAATTTCTAACTTTATTGGCTATTCTACCTTTAAAAAATCAATTGAACAATAAAATATTGAAAAATCTAAAAACTGCAGCGAAAAATTAAAAATTTTTATAAAATTTCTAAAATGCATAAAGAACAAACTAAATATTTAAAAAGAGTAATATAAGAACGATATCATTGTACTGTGTAGCACAAAAAACTTAGAACGTAATTTTAAAAGTCTCTTATTTATAAGTAACAGATTGGACGAAGACATTTTAAAAACGATATCCAACGAAATGGGCAATATTATACAAGGTAAATCACATAAGTTTCTTTTAAATAATTTATCACATCAAACGGTTTTATTGGATAATTCACCAGAAATAGATGCCAACTTTTATGATGAACTCAAAAGATATATATATTTACCGCAGATGAAGAAAAAATTATATTGTTTTGCCTTTTTGATATATGAATAGTAGTAATTTTCCACGACTTTCAAGTGCAGCTTACAATATGCATGTATTGCTGCATCAAGTGCTGCCGTTGAGAACATTTTTGTCTGTGCTGGAATAATAGTCAACGATTTTAAAAATTCTCTTACTCCTAGAAATGCGGAAAGGCTTACATTCCTAAGTTACAATAAACGAAAAACATAAGTATAATAATGCAATGAAAATAATTAGTCGTATATCTCTCACATCTATAATTTTTGACAATAGCTGTTACATAAAAAGTTTTTTAAACTTGCCTTAAAATCTTTATATTTTACTTTAATTCTAAAAAATATCTCACCCCAGTCAAATATTATTAAGATTAGTGCTTTTAATACAATATTAATATTCTGTATCTGCTTAATTACTATGCTATTTCGAAGAATATTTCATACAATTTTTCACATACTAGTTCTATTTTTACAAATTGAAATTCTACACTATATTACTAATTAAATTTAATAAACCACAAAAATTACTATAAAGTACTCATTTCTTGCATTCAAGTTAATTTTATAAATTTATGACATGGAAATAAATCGCGTAGAAGAATATAGATATCAATAAAACAAAGAAATTATTGCATAGGAATTATATGTTAAACTATTTGTCTTTACATTCAGTCTTATTTGTTTTATATACAATCTATTGGCTTTTTTTTGATTATCGCGCTCCCATCCCCTTTTTTATATTTATTTTTAATGTTAAGTGAGCTCATAGTATATTCTGGACTAATTTTCATTTTGTATTTTTATTAATATTAATATTCTATTAATATTTATTAATACCCTTTGCAATTATTAGTAACAGCTCTAGTAAATACATAGATAAACAGATTTAGAACGTAGAATCAGAGGCAATTTGTATTAAGTACAAAAAATGCAAAGAGAAGGACAGGGATACTTTTAGACTCTCAGTAAGATAAAAGGTAACGAAAGCAGAGTCACTGTGCTCGACGCATTGATTAAAGAAGGGCAATGCCCAATTTGGGTTAAGAGCAGAAATAAAAATTAGAATCTCGGTAGTGATATGTGTAAATAATATGAGTACCTCAAGGCAAAACGAGTGTAAATAAATCTGAGAGAGAAAAAAACTTAACAGAGATTAAACAATAAAAACAATAGTGCGTAGCAGCAGAAAGGGGGATGTGACTGAGAAAAATAAAGATTTACGCAGTGAAGAATTGAAAGACAAAATTTTTAAGAGATAATGAAGGGCAATCGAAAGCTGACGCTGACGATGTAAAACGACGTAAAGACCGAGGAGATAAGACCCAGACTAAATGATGGATAAAATAAGCAAAAAAAAAGTTAAACAAATAAGGCATATTATAAGAAACAACAATGAAGGGATATCAAGCAAATCCAGGACACATAAACTAATAAACAGAGATGACAACAAAGGTGTGGTTAGCTACCGAAATACCAGAATAGCAATAAGAGATGATGTATTTGAAAACAAAGAGTCGTTGTAAAAATAAATGTCAGATAAAATAATATAAGACTTAGACGGATTTAAAAAATCTAACAATAGACAATAGAAAAATTTAAATAGGTTTTGCATCAGGTTTTATAATATGGGCAATATTGTTGCCATATAAACTATTTCGTGAGAGGTCAAAAAGTCACTAACGCAGGTACAGAAATAATGATAATTTAGAGTATGCAGTATGAGGACCGCAACAGCTTTAATTTTAATATTAATGGGCTAGCCAGGAGATAAAAAATGGAAATGAACAAGTTTAAAACAATACATAAGCAAATTACTGTGTATTTTTTAAGAATTAGCGGAAATACTTTAAAAACCCATTGATATATCAGATAAAAGACGCGTAAATTATGCAGAAAACAATACGATTATTACACACTTAAGGGTCAAAAAATTTGCCGATTAGCATAAATAGTCAGTTGTATGGCTATGATACGATAATGTATAAAAAGACTGCACAACCATAGCTGCGAGTAGTGATTTTTCGTGCTAAGTAAAAGTGTAAGTTAGACTACAGGAACAACGTGTCTGACATACCAGTTGAGACAAAAAAAAATATCTTTATTTTTATAATCACGTTTGTATATTCATTGAATCAAAAGGTATAACAAGAGGACGACAACACCAGTGCTATGGTAAGCGGTAGAAAAGGCAACAGTTGGTGCCTTATACATGGCATATGTATAAAAAATAGTGAGATCATACATAATTTACAGCTCTAACTAAGAAGATATGATAACAGTAGAGTAACAAAGCCGGGTAGGGGTTTTTACGTTAAGAGGAAGTTGCCCTGTTGCAGAGAAGGGCAATATAAAATCGTAGCAAATAACAACGCAAGATGAATAAACTACATTATGAAACAAGTACTAGGGTTGATCAAATTAGTACTGTAGCAATAAGCATATACATAAGTACAACAGTTTAGTCGTAAAGAATATGAATACAATATAGTTTTAAACAAGGTATAAAGATCATAAGGATGTCTAGAAGGTTAAAAAAAAACTACATTTATTAATAAAAGTAACCACATTTTAACTATTCGAATCAATGCCGACAGATGCTGTAACGCAGATATCATGCAAACTTGAAAGATTAAAACCTATAAAAAAACTACATGTATGGTCCATATGCGCAGACAATGCTCTAAACAGCAGGATACAAAGATCTTGTAATAATGTGGCTCCAAGGTTGGCATTAGTGCCAGAAAAACGATGGTTGTAAAAAATTTTGTGTAACCAATAAAAAGCTTTAATAGTGTACAAACTAGGATCAGTGTACTGTACCAAGGATATATAACCATGTGGACGCTTTTTATATGCAAACTGGTTTTTAAAGATGGACTTTAAGATAGATATGTGCTAAAAAAAATTAAAGGAAACAAAATTATAATAGACAGAATTTATAACGCAGTTGTAATTGTATGAGTTCGTAGTCTTGCCAGCAAGTATGACAAATAGTCTAATGAATTTCCAAAGAGTCAAAAATATGCTATAAAAAAGTATAGTTAAAAAAATTGCGAAACGGAAAGTTTGATATAATAGCGTATAGTGTAACGCCGGAAGAATATACAAAGAATGTTTGTTACGTTTTTATACAAATAACAAGTCATGGATCAGAAATAAAACAACGGAAAGTAAAATTTCATCAGCAGGATTAAATGTTTTTTAATTTTTTTTTGGCCATAGTAAGATATACATACCGGAAAAAAAAGAAGCAGTAACAAAGCAATACTAAACGCTGAGGAGTAAAAAAAAAAGCTTTTTGTTTAACGGTCTTGCAAGTTAAATAATCAACTTTATAAGTAATTTTGCGACGATTGCGCTGCAGATGTTAAAACTGATAAGAAAACGGAATAAATGTAATTGTGACACAGAAAGTAAAAAGCATTCAAGGCTTTCTTTATACATGTACTTTGTCATCATATTTTGACTTTGCCCAATTTTGAAATACCTTTTGTGGCTACCACGAGTGCAAGTGCAATAGGACTGTAAAGCGTTTTGAGCAGATATATGCGGATGGACAAGGATGGAAGTAGTATACGCAAGTTAGTTGACAAAAATTGAGAAACAAGATTTGGCAGCTATGAATATTAGGCTTTGGTATATGTATAATTAATTGAGATATGGTTGTGCATGTTATATAAACGGAAACGTAAGATGAACACAGATCAGATGAATGCCTACATTTTTCCAAACAGGTAAAGAAATTATCAATTAGTATACACGATCGTTACTATAGAAAGAAAGAATATGATTTTGTTAATTCAACATACGCCAGAAAATATTAATAGAGTTGTTGATGCTTAAAGTCAACACCCGATGAGGTTGACGATATGAAAATTACAGAACAAGGACCAAACCAAGATTGCATTTTTCGATAAACCTTAATTAACAACGAAAAGAATAGGCATATTAAAAATCCATAGTAATCAGGCAGTGGGAAATGACGTAAAAAGACCATTTATAAAAAACCATCTTGGGCAAAGATTTGAAAAGATAAGTGACTGTAGAACTAAGATTTGGTTAAGTTTTGCGAAATGTAAAGTGGCGTTTAAGATTTTAGAGCTTACATAATATTATGAGTTAGGATGCGGCAGGTTGTTCATCTGAATGGTATGGGCATGTGAAGAGTACGCGTTTTTGACTTATAAAGTATGGCAAAAAATTTGTAGTATTGAAAGCAATACAATGCTCAGATTAGAAATAACTAAAGTAGTGTCTTTACCTACTACAAAAAAAAGGCTTTTTTTGAAATTTTTTACATTATAAATCAAAGTTTATGTTTATCGACGCAGTGCTAATGAAGACGCAACGCATGTGGTAAAAATAAATTAAATAGTATCATGAAATACCATAGTTTTCCATTGAAATTCTATCAGACAACGAAAATGTGTTCTGTAATGATGTAGTGATTCTTTTGTGTGATAAATATGTAGAAGTCATATAAATCATAACCCTACAGGTCACAGAAAATTGCTGTGTATACGACATAAATACTATGATTGAATTATTGTTAAAAACAGCTTATGCCATCAAAAAAAAAGCAGATCTGCATAGTAAAATAAGCCAGTTTAATATCAGCATTTTTTAGTAAAAGGGCATAGGTGTAAGTTCATTTAAGGTTGTGTTTGGTAGAAAAACAAACTTACCATATGATGTAAAGCAAACAAGAACATAAATTATTACTATTAGCGTGTTACGAATATCAAAGGGTTTTAGAAGAAAGCACACGGTAAAAAAGGCAACAGAATAAGAAGACAAAGAAACTTTAAATAAATAAATATAAAAGGGGTGGTGTCGTAGTGTCCAGAAAGGTACGACATATAGAGAACAATGTCGGCCCGTAATTTTGAACGGTCAATTTTGCAATACCTAATTGCAGAAAAGAAGGTATCTATTTATTGCGTGAATCAATAGAAAAAAATAATATATTGTGCAAAAGGAAGAACTTCAAAAGGTTGGCGACAAATTTAAAGCAAAAAGAGTCAAATTTAGTCGTACGGAATCATATAGGGAATCACAAAAAAATGCATAGAAAAATCACAAAACAATCTATACGGATAACCTGCTCGAGGAGATGCAGGAAGAATACGCCGGAAGAAGTTTAGAAGTATGAGGAAAAAGAAGAATAGAAAAAGAGATACTTGTGAAGATGGGAAAGACGAAGATAGTGATGGGGTACAGGCAAATAGCGCAAAGATGCCGATAATTTTTATTGTAAGGCCGTGAGAAAGAGTGGTTAGTTTTTTCCAAAAAGCTGTTACCATAAAAAAACCACAAAGCTTTACCCTATTATGCGGAACATGAGGAAATATTAAATAAAGTAATATACTAGTCACTGATACAAACCCATGTTAACTCACACATTGCATCACGTAACAAGCTGTGATAGCTCGGATGAAGATTATCTTTAGAAATACGTGTTTTTTTTATTAAGTATTATTGTACCGTTGTAACTTTTGTTTTTTTGTGTTGACAAAAAAAAATATCGGCTAAAAAAAGATCAATTTTTTTTGCATTGAATTTTTGTGTTGCACTTCAGACTTCTCTGTCTGTTAGAAGTTGACAATTTATATAATTAAAATGCACTTTTTCAACCATCTCGTAATTTTATGACGTATTTTGGGTCAATTGTCAGCTGTTAGTAGCTGTGGTTTATTGGAATTGGACCCAATGTCATCAGTAGTTTGCTGTTTTTGTATATAACAAAAGAAAAGGACAAAAACAACAAATGTACCGCAGATAAATGAACAAAATATATGGTTAATGTTTACTAAGCATATAAAACACCTTTTAATTTATGTTGTTATACTAAGTAAAACAATTAAAAATTTTATTTTTATTTACATTGTATTGTCTATTTTTTTACAAAAAAAAATTACAATTTTTTGACGCACAATTATATTATGGAAGAGCAAGATTCTCTATGTCTGATATATTGTATCCTTTTGTATTTGCTGCGCGAAAAAACATTTTTTTTTGAGTTAAGAAAATATTAAAAGTAGGACGACGCTTTTAGTGCTCCTCATATGTAAATTTATTTTGCACTTATTTTACGAAACAATTTTTTATGTTAAGTTTACTTGACATTTACTAAATTGACCATTTTTTCTGTGTCAAGTGTACTTGAAAATTAAATTCTTGTAGATTTGCTTACGTAAAATATTGTTGACACTGTTTTTTCTGTAATTATATTGTTATTTTTCAAGTATGATTGCTATCAAAAAGATCTAAAAATGCATAAGGTCAAGTATATTTGACAGTAACTATGCCAGGGGTATACAAAACAAAAAATTTAATCTAATTAGTAGCAAATATATACAAAATATGCGAAAATAAAACAATAAACTCTAAAAATTATTGTTTCAGTATTTTTTTTACACTAAATGCAAGATACTTGTTATATTAATTACATGCGGAAAGTAACTTTACAAAAAAAAAAAACTCTTTTTATTTTGTTTTTATCTTGTAAATGTCATTTCGTATCTTTTAAAACTATTTTCTTGTCGCAACATACACATCCGAATGCAATGACATAAATTGTAATTTTATATTTCTTGTCGGTTATGTGTTATACCTTCAGTAAGAGGTCTACAAACGTCCGAACGTAGCATACTACTCTACAAAAAAATCTAATTATTTTTTATTCCCAAACTGTATTGAAAGCACGAAATTCTACACCGAAAAAAAAACTTTAGTTTTTTTATGTGTCATAAAAAATGATTGCACAACTTTGTCTAGTAAACAACCCCGAACTATAAACTTATCACAGTTGGGTGACCAAACACAAAGACAGATACGTTAAAAAACGCTTGCTTTTTTTTCTCGTGTCATTTGATACATTAAGATTGCAAAAAAATATTAATTCATAGAAAAACGCAAAAAAATAAAAAAAGGTATATACGACGCCGACATACATTAGTTAATATGTGCAGTATTTTTGTCGCAATTTTTGGCGTATAATGTAACAATCATAATAACCGCAAAGAAATATAAACTTCGTTTGTTTAGCACTAGAAAAATAATATTTTGTCATTAAGTTCAGATCATTATATGCATACAAATATTGTGTCTTTATACAGAAATTTTATTGTTACAGAATACTATATTACATACAATTTTTTTGTCAATATGCGTGTTAATATGTGTCCGTTTTGCATTAATCTTTAGATTACAAACTTTTTTTTTTTTGCTTTGTTTTTACTTTAAAGATAAAAAAAATTTTAATCTACATTTTCTGCTAAAAAATATTTACCTCTACTTGTTTTATTATATGGGCAATGACAAAAAAAACTAGATGTATTTTTGCTGCTTTGTTACTTGCACATAACTCTCAGTATGCGAATTACTAAAAATGCTTTTTGCGCAGAAATATATTTAAGTGTTTGTTTTTGCAAAACAGCTATCAAACATGGAAAACGCCCTACCACTCCACAATAGCTTATGCTTTATATTCAGATCATCAAGTAAGCCCATTTGCGTATTTATTGTCTTTTCGCTTATATGCAAAGACGTAATTCTTTTTACCACTCGGTTCAATAAGTATATGTTTTCTTTTTATAAAGAGTACTGTATTTGCCGAATGCGCATAAATAACTAGTCCTGTCTCATATAAACCGTGCGTACAGTATGTTCTCAACTTACAACACAAATATATCTTTCACACAAATAGAAAAAAAAAACTATAAAAATATTTGGTTGCTGGTATGTTTTCATTGGTTTTAACAAACTGTATGACGTGTTATAATATGCACATCGTACAACAGAACGGTTAATTAATTGTTGGTGACGGAATAAGACAATTCCGCCTCTGTAGCATTTAGCAAATAAGAGCATGAATAACTAAGGATATGTCGCGCTAGATGGATCAAATTGTGTAAAATTACATTCTACAATTGATGCGCACAAAATCTGGCAGCAGGAGATCCTAGAACGGCATTTGAAGCGTGATTAGTTATACAGGGCCGATACAGGAGTAGATTCATGTATCATATGCGCAGACAATTAGTGGATTATCAACCAATGACACTTTTGGTACAGAAAACAAAGTTATACAAAAAATAAGCCTTTTAATAAAATGTAGGTTTAAATATGGTTTTGGTAGAACGATGAAAGCGCCCGCAGGCTCATCCAAAATTTAAGATAAAAAAACAGCTGATAAACGCGAATAAAATTTGTGCTTAGCAAAAGCAAAAAAAAATAATTAAATACTATGGCCTCTTTAATTTTGAACTTATTTGCATACTTATTTCTGTTTTCTTTTTGCATATCATTATATATACCGGTTTGCGCTTTAACACGTGCGACACAGGGTCATTCTGTGTGTAAAACGCAACTAAGCTCATTAAAATGCAATTTTTTTCTTACATGCATACTTTATGTACATTTATAAATTTGATCACCTATATAAACGAGCAAAACACGTAAATCCAGAGACATAAAACATGCACTAAACGACAACTTTGAAAAGAATCAACCATTTCATTGTTAAACATATATTATTTTGTTGCGTAAGTTTTTGACTTGGTAAATTATTTTCTTTAGTAAAAAAAAACACACTAACATTTTTTGAATAATGTGCCTTGCTATTGTTTTTTGTTCGCAAAATTATTTTACGGGCAAAAACCCGTTTTAAAACTTTTGACCTACAAAACACAAAATTAAAAACTAGATGCACTAATATTAAAAATAGAAGTAACAAATATAAACTGGTTTAGTAGAAACAACGCAAATACACATAGAAAATGTATTTTGTCGCCGCTGTAAATATTTTGGACCTGAAACTCGATACAAAACGTTTTTGTTTATATCATCTATCATATCAACGGACGTCCTATGATAAGCGCAAAAAAGCACAAAACTAAACAGCACTTTTTAAGTAAATAAAGGTTTTTTTTGTTACTATTTTATAAAATATACACGCTAATGTACAATCGTTATTTTTTTGCTTTGCACATAAATTAATTTTGATATTAAACGACTCATACGCATTGTGTTAAATATACTTTTACACCTTATTTACCCGTAGATAATACATGACGAGATTGCTATATATAAGAAAGTAAAAATGGTGTAAATTAACTGCTGCACAGCAAAAACCTCTACACACTCACGCGTAAGGTACGCATTTTGATGCAAAAACAAGCAGCGTTTACACAAAAAAAGTAAAAATTATATGACAAGCTTTTTTATGGGCGTATTTTTTGTTAAAAAATGACCTGTCTTCTTTTGCTTTATAAAAATTTTGTCTTTTTTGCTGTAAGATATCTAGATTGAATTAATGCTTGCAAAGAATCCGTAACAAAATCGAGTAGTATTGTTGCTTATACAATTTTTGCTAAGTTGCACATTTTTAACGCAAAAATTATAATTTTGGAGTATACTTTTTTATAAAAAACGGTTTAAAGTTTTAAAAAATTTACTTTGTAAGATCATTTATATAATTTAATTTTGCTGGTAATCTTAAAATTTACATTTATCTTAACCTTTTAAGTTTGCCATAACACACCCATGCTCAAAACATTATTGTGTCAATTTTAACACTGCTCAAGCAGATTGTATGTTTAAAATTAAGAAATTTAGCATTAGTTGAAATTTATACTTTACTTTATTTGCTTTACCTGTTTGTGTCCATATGCATGTAACATTCAATTATGCATTTATCTGCTTTTTTATCAAATTTGTTTCTTGTGTATATGCTTACCTGTATTTTTCAGAATAAATGTTATTCACCGCGTGCACAAAATTGTTTTTGTATTAAAGAAATAAACATACAGCTGTTAATACAATTCCTAGACGAAAAGGAATTATTATGTAATATGAATTTTGCGATAGTAACAAAAATTAAATAAAATATATGCCAAAAGTTGTCAGAGTCTGCGCTATTATTACGTTATACGCCAATGAATGTCTAACATTTTATAGTGATTTTGTTTCATATGAGTTTACTGTTTTCTTTGCATGTTTAAACGTGTAACGTTGCGTCGTAATCAACGACCTTTGCGTAAATTTGTACCAGAAATTTGTGCAAATGTATACAGAAAATTTATTTCGTGCGAAAACTTGTCATAAAAGATATGGCAACGTATATTGTTTCGTTAGTTTTGCCTTTCAAAAAAAAAAACATTTAATTCAGACGGCAAAGTGTTTAAATGTATTCTTGATCGACAAAGTCGTTTATATGTATAATAACGCTTTTTGTCGTATATTGGTTATGTTTTTTGTTGCTATTTCCATTTTATATTTTTTAAGTAGCCCAATATCTGCAATGCTCATGTCTGTCTTTTTTTAAAACCATAAACCACCCTGCATTTTTTTGAAGCGCATAGGTTAATTTCTAATACAAAAATCATCCTTTTTTGTAATTTATTTTATTTCTTAAATAGGTATTTAAATCTGCAGACTATCTACATGGACATAGTTCGGTAGCTACAGGCGCAGTTTATACAAACATATTGTTTTGCTTTTTGCAGTGCCAAACAATTTTTTGTGTAATTGGGTTTATTTTCTGTGTGTTTGACGTAAATAAAGAATAGATCTATGAATATACTATATTTTTACTTTTATTGTATTTTTGTGTATGTTATTTGTTTTCAAAGTGTAAAATCAATATATAGTGTTTTTAAACATGTATTTTTATAATGCTTACTACATAGTCAAATGACAATTTTGTCAACTCAACACTACGAAGGTTTTTACAATGTATAAATATCTACGAACTATGTAATACGTGAGACGTTAAAATATCTGACCGTTTATTTGTGTTTTTTTTTTGTATTTAAACGTTTTCAGGTTTTTTCTTGCATGTGTTGCAAAAAAAAACATTATTTTACTGTACCTTACAGACTCTACAGTACTTCTAACCATATTTTTTGGTCTGCATGATATTATATTTTTCTGTAAAATCTGGAAATATATTAGAAAATGACAAGCTTGAGTTGTAGACCAAATGCAAATTGTTTTATTTGTGCATAAACAAAAAGAATAAACTTTTTTTACAGCTTATTTTGCATCCAGTTTATGCTCAGTAGAATTTGTTTTGCTATTGTCACAATGGTTTTTCGATTCAGAAAAAAAAACTGCGTGTAATATTATTTGTAGCCTATTTTTGTACATGTTTTGCTATATCGTATACTTTAATTTATTTTGCGCTCGCGTATACTTCCATTGGTTATTTTTCTACAAAAGGCAATAATGAAAATGCAAATTTGCTCATCGGGAGTATTTGTATAAGTCGACATGGTATAAGTACAAATTTCAACGTGCTGTTTGTCGTCAAGGCCAGTGGTGTAAGTAGGGGGGCAAAGAGGGCAAACCCCCCTATAAAAACACACGCCTGATTTAAGGGGGTCTTTTTTTTGGGGCGTAAAAAACCCCTGAAAATCATACTTTTTAAACATTAGTATTTTTTTAATTTATTTAGAATTTATTCATATAACATACAAAAATATTTTTTCGTTGTTTGAGCTCATTTTTTTTTAGCCCTATTAAAAAACAATCCTAATTATGCTCCTGGTCAAGGCCTTTTAAGTTTTAACTCAACTTTTTGTTACCTTAAAAAAAGGTCTACATATTTTTATCTCAAATGCTGTACTAACATTTATTTCTTTTTTCTATACAAAACCAACAGATTTTAGATATGGTGTACTTTGTTGCACATAATAACGTGCATAGTTACTGTATCCAAAATAATTTTTATGTTTTAAAAAGCTGTAGTGATTATTATTTATATTTTATAATAACTGACTATGCAATTAAGTTTTTTTTGTGTGTTTTTAGTACTAGTTTTTATAGCTTTTATATATATATTTTTTCTTGAATAATAGCGTATACAGTGGATTCTAGTCATTAATAACAATATGAACCGTAGCCTACGTGATTGTTTATGTATATTATATAAGCTTTTTTGCTTGTTAATATACAATATGTGTGTAGATAGATAGTTTGTCGCTGTTTAAATTTTTACAATATTTTTACGCGCCCTTGTACTACAAAAAAAACGTCACAGATTTATAGTATCTCTGCTTTTTATCATACTTTTAAAAGTGTTTTTTAGTAAAAAAAGAACTTTGTGCTGCTTTAAAAAGGCATTTAAAGTATTTTTTTTAATTTTTGGTCTTATGTTCCTTATACAATTTCATATCATGTAGTTCGTATTTTTCTAGTCATGTAAATATACTTTTTTTTTGATTACTTAAAGGACATGGAAATTTTTTTCTTCAATATAATTTTTTTCTGTAAGCTTACCATCTCTCAGTTTTGACTCTGTAATTTAGGGTCTTTTTATTTGTCTTCCATTGTATGTGCATATAAAAAACATTTCTTTTTTTATCTTTATTTTTCAAAATACGCACAAAAAGTGCGATAGCGCATAGAGGTTTATTTGTTATATTGGTCCTTTATATCATCACTTTTTTTTGTTATATGTTTTCTTATCTACACCTTTTTTATTAAGGTCGAGCCAGCAGCAAGTAACGCAATATGTTGTTGTACTGCTTCTATACGTAATTAATTCTTATTCGTTTTTTTACCTGCATTGACAATGTTCTTTTGCTGTGCTTTCACGTTTTTCTCACGTAAAAAAATAAATATAAACCATTATCGTTAACATATGTTGACAAGTTGCAATGGAGTACAACAAAGTATGCTAAAAACAGCATTTTTGATCAAATTTACAATACGACTAAGCGCAAAATAACATTTACGACATACAGAATAAGATTGTTTTGTTTGTTATGCGTATAAAAACACAAAAAAAAATATATCACAAATATGGAAAAAATATATTTCCCATGTAAATTAAAATTTTTCGTATAATCATATAGATTAATTTTCTCTTAACCAAACAAAAGGAAAATACAAACAACTTAATGAAAGTGTTTAAAAGCAATAAAAAAAGTGTCTGTAGCAGATTAGAGGTTTAAATATTGTAATTTATCCCAAAATAAAATATGAAAACCGTTGTTTCACTTTATTTGCATTAAGACTATTATTTTTTATCACGCAAACTCAGTTTCGTAAAGTAATTTAAAACAAAAGTAAATTAAAAAAAAAACAATACATGCTACTTCTTAACATACTTTTACTTATAAGAAGCGTAAATAAATATGTTTTATTAACCAAAATAAGTATATCTACTAAAAAATATTGTACATTGACCCTGCTGTGATTAGAGTTAGACTGTAATTGTTTTTTATCTTAACCTTTAGAGGTAAAAAAGCACATTTATGTGCTAAATTTTATTGCCGGATTGTTAAAATCGCACATATATGTGCGATTTTCTTGGCTACGCGTGAACTTGTCTACATGCCCTGACTTTATAGTAGTGCTGAACTTGTCAAAAATGAAAATTCAGGGCTGTTTTTGCAAAAGTATAAT
>JAQFYM010000463.1:0-66276 GCA_034694785.1 Agrenia bidenticulata
CAAAATCAAAATCGCTCGAGTTGTTTTGGAAATATCGATTTTTAAAGACTCGAACAATGGCCTGGGACACCCTGTAGTATTATTTTATAGTAGTTAGAATTAGTAATAAATGTTGACTGTTGTAAAAAAAAACTGAATTAATTTTTCGGCCAACACATTCATCGGTACATATTTACCGGTACATATTTTCAGGTACGAGCTATGCTCTAGATCAATGGACTTGATCAAAATAAGTGATTTTCTGGAATTTGAAGTTATTAAATATTTAGAATTTTTTATCACAAGGGTTAATAATGTAAAAACCTGCTCATATGCAGTGCTCAGAATGTCATTCAAAGAAAGGAAGAATAATAGACTTCCTTTGATTTATATGTGGATCGATAGTTAAATTGTAAAACCTAACTACAGGTGGAGAAAGAAGCTGTAAGAGTAGGAGGCATGACTATGGTTTTGATTAGCCTCTGGCCTCAGTGTTTTATTGAAGAAATAGTCATGCATTGATTACAAACTGGACAAATGATCAATGATGACTGAATTCGATGTAGTTGTGGCCATAAAAAATAAAATTGAGGTTGATAAGACATAACTCACTACAGTGTCCCTATTAGATTTACAAAACTAAAACGAAGGCTTTGTTAAAGCGATCCAAATATTCATATAAGTTTTAATGATAATAGTTCAGCAGCATTTTTGATATTCATACGTGTGAGGCATGTTTTGCTAGTAAAATTCCATATTTCCGTGACTGAGTAATAAGAGTAGGTTTTATTAGATAGGAATTGATGAGCCCTATTATAAATGCTAAGTAAATTGGAAGTCATTTAATGATAACTGAAATTTTCAGGAGAATGGGATTGATCCATGATTGGAAAGTAAATCGGATTCTACTTCAATCAACTCTGCCAAGAACCGTTGTTATTCTGTCCTTCGCTGTCTCTCTAAATTGTTTAATTTCTGTCGCTTTCGTAAACTTGAATTGCTTGTGTTGAATTAATGTTTGTTACGTAATGGTTCTGGTTTAAAATTTATTTGTCATCCCCTGAAAGATGTCCTATGATTACAAAGGGTGGAAATCGAAACTGAAACACACAAACGGCTAAGGAAGATGGGAAATTTACAATCGGTACAATATCCGAAGATTTTTATACACTAGGCACCGCTTTACACTATGCAACATACCTATATATTATTATTATTGTGTTAAGGCAGTTAGTGACTAGTTTGTACTTGATGTCTCAACCATGGCCATATAAGATGAATGCAAATCCTTTTATTTTATAATTAAACGGACATGTTAACACTTTTGGGAGATTTCCTAACTACCCATTAATCCCTGACTTTTTGTCATCGTTTACCCTTGTGATGGGCGAGAAACGAAAGATGTTTTTAATTTCAGTTCTTTAGACTAGTCAGTTACACAAGATGAGGTCAGGATAGTTAGAGTTTGACAGTGTACGTATGACGTAAGGAGATATTTAGCAAGAATTTGTCATTGTCGTTAGTGGATGTTGTTGTACGTAGCATGTTCTCTCTAAACACCTTTGTTTTAAATGATTTGTGACACAATTGTGCATCAGTGATGTACTGTGATTTTATTTCGGATGTTTCGATTTCCATCCTCCCATGCACGAGACGAGATTGAGGAAAGCTTAATAAGATCCTGTGCTGCTAATGGTATTTGTATTAATCGTGATGATGCTAATGTTATGATTATAGAATTAATTAATTGATAATTTTATAACATGAATAAAAGTTGACATTTAATATGTAACTGAAATCGCTTTGATGATAACTAAGACAGTGGAGCGGACACCCTGTATTATATTATAGTACTACTATGAATATATTATGCTATGCTATCATCAAAGAATCCATTCAGCCGAGTATAAATCCAGTACATGCAGCAACCTGGTTTGATTCTGTTATAAAATGATGCTGTCGTTACCTTCTAATCAAATTGAAATACGTATGTACTTGTAAATTCACGAGAAATAAAAAATTAGCGAAGACCTTTGACTGTAGCAACCCACTTTTGTTCTCCATACTCCATACTACTACTACCCACGTTTTGAAGTCCAGTACTAGAGAGCTATTCCATTGAGCCAATTTAAGGCGCATAAAAGTTTCTAGAACCGGAAGATTTACTCCTTTGACATCAAACACTAATTTTTACCACCAATCAGCTCTAGCCAATGTGTTATACAGACATAAAAGGGCCCTTAAAGGAATAAAAATATACTGACAGTTTCTATGCATATAAATGGGGCACACTAAATATAGAAGATAGAACGAACGGTGGTTTGGGGAACGTAAAAATAATTCATTCTTTTCTAATACTAGCTTGGGTTTTAAGGATCCAAAAACTTGTCCCTTATTTATTCTTACTGTAACGGGTTAAAACTATTAATAGACCCTTCCTACTACTTTCCAGATTCTGTTAGTAGTATATACAGGAATGGTGAAAGGGCTCTCATGGCTACCTCTTTTATACACGTATCATTTGATGAAATCATTTGGTTTATCATCCACGAAGGGACTGCACGTGGAATCCTTCAGCTTAAAACGGATTTCTAATTTAACTAATTTAATTTGTGAATCAACATGGCATCCGGGAGCCTGGCTGATAAAACTCTTAGTTGGAATGGGAAACCGTTTTCAAAGTTAAATTTTCAAGCTGTGATTGTGTCTATATTTGTGGCATTATTTGTCTTCCCAGTATTAATTGTTACATTGAGCCCAATTCACATCTTTCGATACATTCTGTCCAAGATTTCCAAATACATTCGTTCAGATCTTGGAAAGATGCTAAGCACCAGAAGTACCGTTTTTGCAAGTGAAAAATTCCCAGAACCGAATCCGCACAGTGTCATCGTTGTCTCATGTACTTTTGAAGGCTGTGTTTCCGTCGACTTGCTCAGGAGAGTTGTCCTCGATAGAGTTCTTACACTCAAGCTCCGTGACAAAGATGAAATTAGGTACCCGGAATTGAAACAATACCCGACTGATTGGATGGGCTTTAAGTTTTGGAAAAACGATGAGAAATTTGACATTGAGAACCATGTAAAATTGTATGAAACCAAGGAGGTGGTTACAGATTCCGTTTTACATGGAATTAGACAAAATCTTCTCATCAAACCTTTCTCTATAGATCGCAGCCCTTGGGAATTTCTGGTTGTTCCAAATTATGTCGACGCTGAGACCAATGGGGTGTGCGACATGGACACAGTTTCTCCATCTGCACCGGAAACGATAAAAACTGTCGTTTATTTCAGAATTCACCATGCAGTAGCGGATGGCTTTTCCATACTGAAGTTTTTAATGGAAGGAATTTCAGCGATACCGTTTCCAAAGCCTCCTTCAAATGCATTCAAAAGCAAGAAGCCATCTTTCATGGATGTTATCGATACAATTTTGTTTCCCATTCGAGCTTGTTACGAGTTCTCTGAAAGCTTTTTGAGCTCTTTGAAATCTTCACCTTTTCACGTCCCAGTTAGTAAGAGAACACATTCCGTCCATGCTGTAACTCGTCGAATATCGATGCACGGAATTAAGCAGAGTAAACTGGCTAAGAATGTCAGTTTCTCAAGTCTTATTTTCTCAGCTTGTGCAGGGGCTTTACAGGCCATATTGGAAAGGAAGGGTATGCAGGTTCCAGAAGATGTTTTGTCTGTGGTGCCTCTGCCATTGCCTGGACATCCAGAAAACCTAAGAAATTATATGTAAGATTGTGAATTGATCACTTATATTCTTACTTAAATGAGAAATACTCAAATCATGGGTGTCTGATTTTTGGATTTTTTTGTTCCTACAGGTCGCAATGTTTTATTAGTTTGCCCTTGGCAGCAGAATCGGATCCTACCGACAAGATTAACATGCTCAACAAATCGTACGTCGGCATCGGGAAGTCCACAGCCCCAGCGTTTAACTCCTTTCTAATCTGTGTAATGGGAGGGCTGTTTGTTCCTATGATACGGGTGTTTTTACAGGGACTCGTTCCTTCCGTTTACATTACCAACTTTCCGGCAAATTTTCATTCAATGAGATTTGAAGGTCACCGATACTTGGATGTATTTTTTTACAGCGGACTAATCAACATCCCAGGTTTGTTGAAGTAGATTTTGCGAATGCCTCGAATGAATTGTAAGATTAACGAAGGATTTATTTTTGTTTTTCAGCTATTGCGTTCTGTATTTTAAGTTTCGAAGATAAAATCCGAGTAGTTGTTGTCGCGGAAGGCTCCCTGATATCTTCTAAAGAAGTACAGCATCTAGCCAAGCATATCGAAAATGAACTTAACAGTTACAACAATAACAATAGTATTAAAAATAGCAATAAGAACAATATCAGTAATGCAACGTTGGTTAGGAAGCTTATTTCATGAATGAAATTGTATGAAAGCGGTTGTAATTTATGTATGCTGTGTAATTTTAATTAATTCAAATTGCAGGCTATTAAACACTGGCGAATTTTAAAAAATTTCGAGTTTCGATAAGGGAAAAATTCATGTTTACCGTAGTATGTAATTCTTTTCATACTATTGCAGAGGGGGGGGGGGATAAAATAATTTACCCAACTACCCAATGTAAGATGTTTTTAAATATTAAACGATATTTTACTATCATTTTATTGGAGATGCTGTGTGATATGTGAATTTGAATAGGGTTTGGCCCATATTACTCATTGATGATGAATGCCAAATAAAAAACATTAAATTCGGATAACTTCGAATCCTTTGGTTTGAAATTTCGTTTCTGATTAGACATTCTTAAAAGTTATGGATTAATGGTATAATGCATATATTTCTATATTCGATATCCTTTTACTATTTGGCTAAATGCTAAATTTGACATAGCATTCTCCATAAATACAAGATTATCATAAATAAGACATTCATATAATTTGTTCAAATTGCTATGCTGCCATTAACAATTGAAGACTAAAAGCAAGGCCGTAAGCTTGGCAACTTCATAGCATTTTCATTGTTTACTGATTTGGTCAAAGGTTAGTGCCAGTCGCAAGTAACGATAACAACGTTCTCAAGCATCAGAGTGTGTGTAAACAAAATCCTCGGAGTTTACGAAGGTCAATCTTCAATTCCAAAAACCAGGGACTCGTTGGAATGTTTCTAGGCAAGACTTGCGTGCAACTGATTTCAAAGAGCAAGACCGCAGCGGTTTTTAGTCATTTTCTAAGCAGCTATTGATTAGCTCGAAGGTATAACATGTCTCATGTATTCATTAGCAACGTTAGCTTGTTTCTAAAAGAATTGTATGCTTGAACTTTTCAGTTGGGGTCAAATTCTAGGAGAAGAAATTTACTGACAGTTTGCCAATTTCAAGGAGGAACATTACAGTTTATCTGACGCTTGGAAAAACACGGTCAACGGTAGATACCTGAATCTCTGAAGGGTAAAGAAAGTATGGATATTTCTAAAAAAAACTTTTTTTGTATAGATTTAATGATGGAAAATTTACAATTTCAGACTATTTAGACATTCTCATAAGCAATAAGATGAGTTCTTCGATTACGCTTCATTCCAGTGAGGACGCCGCTAGCGATTCCAATGCTGAAAACATTCTCCCTACCCCTCCATTCAGTCCCTGCCCCTACTGGCCCCCGGAAAATTGCTATACGGTTCTAAGCAGTTCCGCAGACATCCCAAAGGTCAATCCGACTGAAAAAATATCAATTAGCCTGGAACAATTCTTTGATAATCCATCCGCATCCGTACCAGATAAAAATGCCAACAGCACTCGAAAACCACGAAGCTCTAAGAAGAAAATCCTTTCTGATATGCATAAGTTGATTGCCAAAGGTGCCGTCCCGCTTGGAAAGTACCAGGAGAAGAATAACCATGATGAAGGCAAATTGTCAGATGAAGCCAAAGACTGCATTAGTTACAGTGATGATCCTCCCCGGTTCAGTGTAGCTACGCATTTTTTCCCTCGTGATGTGCGTCATCATGAAGGTAGTTGTACAAGGGCAGTAGAAAAAATATTTACAGAGAAAGCAGTAAATCGATACAGAGCCTTAGAGCGTGAAAAGCGTTTAAGACTTGGGAAAGTTTTTAACATAAAGAGGAATTTAAGCCGACAAAAGAAAATCTATGATCAACTATTTTTTTTTCTTGGCATTAGAAATTCAGATTTAGAGAAGATTTCTGGATTTAAAATTCCAAAGTTTCTTAAACTCCAGGCCCATGACATAGAAATTGAGTTTAATTCCCCTCTTCAAAATATTGAATATCCAGTGGTTAAGATTAACTACTGGAGAACTGTCTATTTGGTAAATTAACAGGTTTTTTATTTCTAGCATGAAATGGGTACTTTGACAGTGTACTAAAAGTTAAAGTTAAATAGACAATTTTCATGCATGTCAATTTCATCGTTTCAGACTCAGACAGAGGATTTGGGATACGGAAGCGGTGATGCCGTTGATCTGAATTCGCCTCCACTTCAATCTATCCAACCCTTCGGAAGTTTATCCCCAGAATCATCACTGTCATCAGGGAGTAATCTCTCAATCTTATTAAATTATATTCTTTAATGATAACAGGCTACTTCAGTATTTTAAACATGTATTTACAGGTTGGAAATACGTTCGGCTCTGTTCATCCCCCGTCTTATCCATTTTATCTTCCAAAACCGATTTCACTATCACAAAATCAAGTAATGTCTCCAAAAATATACTTGCTATAATATTTACTTACCGAGTTTTTGGTTACAAATGTAAATGTTTTTTCCCCTTCAAATCTGTAGTGTACGAAGAGAAAGTAAACTTACCAGATCAAGTAACCGACCTCGATATCCTTGTAATTGGGATCGAAAATGAAGAATTCCTGCCTCTTCCTTAGCATGCAGTTTTAATGCATAGAAATAAGTTGTTTAACATAAAAAAACTATAGAATAATTTGATTATGATTTGTTATGTTACTAGATAACTTAAATCTTTCAATTTTTATCCCTTGAGAAACATTGTGTTCGCTTTTAAAGATTTTGAGAGGAAAATAAGTCACGATCTAGTTGGTTAAAAATGAATTAATTTAAATTAGCTTGATGTATTTAGCGTTAGATAACTTTCCAACTAATGAACTCTATGCCCCCCATTCGCCCACCCAAACAAACGTTGTTTATTAAGGCATGCACCAACAGTTCATGAATTATTATATTTTTAAAGTATGGGTTTATGAATCTAATTATAAGATAGATATGAACAGGTCTGTTAAAACTATCATGGGAACTCTTGTACCAATATTTACAATAAACGAACATTAGGTGGTAATAGAAAAGTATCCTTTATTTTCGTAAAAATCTTCATAACACGAGAATCATGTCTTAAGACGAGTTTTTGACTCACCGCATGCTGCTAGCTTTATAACTGGAACATTTTGGTTCAATTACCTTTACAATTTCGAGTTTCTGTTATTTTATTGTATCAACCACATTCATGCCAAATTACTCAGTAAAATTGAAGTCAATTGAACGTCAATCAGAATGACAAACCAGATAGATTTTACTTCATTTATCTGAGGTCCCGTCTAAGTTGTGGGGATGTCAAATGTGTCCGTGTCATATATGTCCCGTACAAATATACCCAGAGAAAAATACTAAAAGTTAATATCTATGCACTAATACTAAATTGGAATTTTACATCCTATTAAGTTTCGCATTTTTTCCTTGTCTCCTTGTTTCATGTATTTTATATTACCATCGAGAGGATAGGAATTTATTTGAAGCTTAAATTGCATGGTGGAACGACTCATGAAAGCCATTTAGTTGGTATCCAGTACAGGTTAAAGTTTGGGATTATATTTGGACCACTTTTAAATCCAATGGAAGAATGTTATTTCCCAAGGTCTGAGTTCAATAAATAATTTGTTCGTCTTTAAATGTCCCTTGTACAACGTTAAATCCACAAATACATCACGGATATTTCTCCAAATTATTAAAACTATTCCTTGCAGTTTCTTCTGGATTTTAGAAATCCAACAAAGAGATTTTGGGCATCATTCAGAATCTCATATCACAAAATATTGTTGCTCCTGTCAGTAATTGATGATTACCTATCATTTTCATATTTAAATTATTTCAGATCTTGAAAATAGTTTTTAGCGTAGACAGAGAATATTTTTTGTGAAATTGCTGTGATAATTACTATAGAACTACATGTTAGTCTAATTTGAAGAAGTTTCAAAATCTGAAATAATCTTAAATATGAAAAATGACACGGGAATGTTGTACATTACAATCAGAGGAAGTTGATTGCCCAGCTAAAATCGATATTTTATAGTTTTCATAACCTTTAGAACTACTTGTGTAAATTTTAAGTAGTTATGTCTTTCAAGTTAAATAGAATTTGTGATGAACTGTGTAGACCATAAATATTGTTTTAGTATTTGACGCTGGACATAATTTTCGGCGGATTTATTTGCCGTGGACATAAATATTTCGTAGTTTTCTTAAAGTTATACCGCAACTTTAGATACCGAACAATGTTCATTGTATTCAATTTGGAAGACATAATTTAATTACTTAGCTAACCTAATTTTACATTTAAATTTAAGGGTTATATTATACGACGAAGCTCGATACAAAAGATATCTTTTTGTGGGAGAACCTCATTAAGAAATAAGGTACTTAAGGTTTTACAGATACCACAGTCAGTTATTTTCTATCTGTGATGTCATTACAGTTTTGAACTGAATTTGAAGACTGAGAATTTTACACATTCAATTTCAAAGACATCAATTACAAAAGTTCTAGCAATTAAAAGTTAGTGCTTGTGCCGCTTGGATTTCTTCGTTCGAGATCTGCTGCTAGACCTTTCCTTCTCATGCTTCTTCTTCCTGCGAATAAAAAGCGTTGAAGTCGTTGGTGTCCTGTTTTAAAATATTAAATTTACAACTGTGATTTACACCTACCGCTTCTTTGAGTGTTTCCTTTTTGAACGCTTTCTTCTAGATTTAGAAGAATCTAAGGAGGAATCTGAAGACGTAGATAGGGATCTTGTGCGATAAGAAGCTAAACGACTACGAGATCGACTCCGACTTCGAGTTGGGCGGAGGCTAGAACTGCGACTTGATGATCCATTTTTTCTTAGTCGTTCGGTTTCTCCTATTTGAATCTTAGACTCATCCCATAGTCTCTCTCTAGCTTTGTCTATAAAATATCAATATGTATATTAATTTTTTAAATTCCAATTTGGTTAGAATAAACCTGTTAACTTAAAATCGCATCTAGCCTAAAATTTAGGAAGCATGTAAAATGTTTCCCAGTTTAGTAAAAGGATTTCGAATACCGATATTCCATTAATCCATAACGTTCACTTTTTATCGATGGAATACTGAGTCACAGTTGTTGATTTTAAACAGTGAGAGAAATCAAAACTTAATCGATGACGACATCAAAAGATTCTGCTTATTAATTTTTCTACTTACTTAACATTTATAAGAATGGAAAATGATTACCTGATGCTCTGATGTCATTTTCCTTCAATTCTTCTTGAAGCATCTGACCACCAGGATCCGGAATAGATTCAACATCAGAAAGGGCTTCATCAATAAGCCCATTTTTGTCTAAAATAATGGAAAGAAACCAATTCAGTTTGAAACATAATCTCCAAAACTTTTCATCAACAGGTTTGAAAACTTCAACTAACCTAATTCATTATTGTTTGAAGAGAGCGCTTCCGTTGGACATTTTGGGATAGTAGTAGGTTTTTGTGACCTCAATTTTATTCTCTGTAAAAATAATGCTGCTTTCCTTCGTCTGTCTTCCTTCCTTTTCCTTTCCTTCTCGTCCTCATCCTCTTTATCTTCTTCAACAACTACATCCTTGGTTTGAGATCCATTACCTAAGCTAACGAGTACATCCACAGCAGGTGTATCCCCGGCACATGCTCTTAAAGGGTCAACCTTTTGAGACGATAAGATTATAGTACAGTCCATGTCACATTCATTTGGAATCACAACTTCGTCACTAGAAGATTTTTCCTCACCAGAGGCAGAGATAGTCTCCGTACCGAGAGACATGTTTCTACATATTGAACTAGAAAATTGAATTTTTACCTTATCCTTCTTTTGCGGACTTAGCTCTACACTTGGAGGTGGTTCTTTCTTTGCAAATGAATTGATCTTCTTTTTTATTTCTTCTATTCTAGATGCAACTTCCGGCGGTATCGAAGTAGGTCGACTGGATATGCTTGCGTGGTTAGCTATGGGAATCCCACTCGCAGATAACGGGAGTGAAATAGATTGAAGATTGATCGCCTCTTTTTGCAGGGGAGTAATCCTCCTTATTTCTAAAGTCTTAATTGTTTTCGCTAACTGAGATGTTGTCGAACTAACAGCACTAATTGAATTAGTATTATTCGAACTGCTCGAGTCGGAATAGCTGACAAAATTTCCACTTGCTACCACAGCTGATGTTTCTGCCTTAAATCTTTCCTTACAATTGAGGTAGTACCAATGATACTCATGTGACGGGTGAAGGAAGAGGAAACGAGGGTCTCCCTTAGTGCGGGCAAGTTCTTCGAATGCAAACCCATTTTTTACAACGTAACTTGCCATCTTTTCAATCACTAATTGATCCTGTTGAGCAGGAACTTGGCTTTGGGGTCTTCCAGGCGTTACAGAAGGATCAAGTTGTGTCGACTGTTCGGAAGTGGTACCTGTGGGGTCGCTCCACCCGTGCGAATATGTTCCTGAAGATTCCTGACCTTGAGTATAATAGCAGTTATATGAATCTGCAGTCACGGCTGCCGGAACCGGCTCAGGGTTGGATCCTTTAATCTTGGAAACGAGCATTGAGTAGGCTGTTGGACCGCTAGGATGTTTGTACGTAATTTTGGAAATAGACGGGAACGGTTCAACCGCGGAAGATCGGAACAAACTTGGATGCAAGTAACTGCTTTCATCCTCGCTGCCACTACAGTCTTCTACAAAATTACAAAAAGTAAGATTAATATAAATCCCATCAAAAACGTATACAATAAGTAAAATCTAAATTAAATCTAACCATGAGACGTAGATTCCAAATCTTCCTCAGGGGTTTCCTCAGCAGGTTTGTAGTTGTTGCTTCTAATTGCCTGAACAAGGAATTTATAATAAGGATTGAGAGAATCTGTATAGCCTAAGAAATTGAAGAGAAGATTCCCGGATTGTTTAGTTTTCAAAATAATTTCCATTTGATTCCCATGGCTAGCTATGAATTTTGCTGTTTTTTCGATGATAGCATGAAGTTTTATTGTTGTTGGCTAAGGATTAAGTAAAAACCGCCCACAATTAGTCAGATTTAAGAAACTTAGAATAAACCAAACACAGGTTGGTAGAAATCCATCTAACTATTTCATTACCAGAGTAATATCCTCAGGAATAATGAGCCCCACTGGCTTGACATATGGTAGATCCTCATCAATCTTTTTCGGCACAGGGTAAACAGACTCGACATTGCCTGCTGCTTCATCGTAGCTGTACCCAATTGCTGCATATTGACCTTGTCCAACAACACCATTTACATCGGATTGAAATTTTCGAAACTCCACTTCTGTAAATTACAGAAAAAGATAATAATTATTCTGGAGATAATCAAAGATTTTTTTTATCATGCTCAGTTTCGTCATTATGAACTTTGAACTTAATTATGAAAATGAAATGAGTGATGACATAATAAATCCACTGATGGATACCTTGATAATCCAGGTCATCATACTCACTATCCTCCCGCAAGTCTTTGTATCTTTCCTCCTGCAGGAGCTTCTCTAGGTCAATCTCTTCAGGGGTGAAGGGTTGATCCTCAAATCCTTCTGGAGGTGGTGCAAAGGACCTCAAGTCCATCAGTGCTCCTCTCCCATCATATCTGTCGATAGTTAGGGTTGTATCACCCATCCAAGGGATCAAATGACATTCTTTATCAATCCACTCTGCCTTCTCATCATCCCTGAATAACTTGCAGCCATATCCAAACACCAAAATGTCATCTGTATTTTCTGGTATTTCTGGTCCTGGGCCAGGGCTGCCATGGTCTACAGCCCAGCTCATTTCCTCTACCAATACCCTGAAGAAATCAACACGTAGATTAAACAAGAATTCACTCATTTCAACAGACTTAGGTTAAAATTGAAAAATTAATCTTACTAGTTGTGGAGCAATTTCAGGGAAATTATTCTTAGATTTAAAAATCAAGGATTCCTAATTCCCAAGTCCTCCAAAGCTTTGCAGTTGGACTACGAATATCCCATTCTCTGTTGTCTTCTACCCTCTCTCTGAGACAATTATATTTATTTTTTATCACCTAGGTGTAAATCAGTATGGATCTAGTAAATTGTAATTATTGCTTTCAAACTAACTTATCATAGTATCGTATCCCGAAAATGTACACGTACAAGTTAACAAGTACGACGAAACGACCCACTACTGTTTCTCTCTTCGGAGTTTCCCAAGAGAAATCATTCGACTTTGGCCGCCATCCATACCCTCTTGCTAAAAATCCTGGCCGATGTGACTTTCTATGAGCTGATTACACCTGTGTGAAATGGAAATTAACAATGTAGTACTCGTCGAAGTCGTCGATGAATGTTAACGAAAGGAAACAGCACATAAACATGTTTAGATTTCAAAGATTTTTAATCTAACAATAAACTAAACCGAGACAGTTAACCTCTAGACAGGTAAGGTGTTATGCTAAGAGGGTCGTAGGTACAAAATTTTATCTCTTGATACAAAAAAATTATAATATATATAAATCATATAAATATAACATGTCAATATGAGCGAGTAAGACTTTTGACTGTTTGTAATAAAATTTTTTAAATAACACATTAAAAACGGAGATGAAGATGCAGAATCTGAATAGAATGCGTTTGTGCTTTCATAGGGCTAAGGAATATCGCTTAAAATTGAGTGTGACGTCTTGGTTTGGATGAATCTTGCGGAAGTGGGCTTTCATACTTCGCATTCGCACATATCGACTGTTACAAAGAAGGCATTCTAAAGGTTTGAAAGCCAAATGTCTCTGAATGTGATCTTTAAGGTTCGAGTTCTTTGCGAATGATTTGAAGCAATAGTTGCAGATAAAATTTCGTTCTTTCGTGTGCGTCTTCATATGAATTGAAAGGGAGTCTTTCCCCTCGAAATTACTGTCGCAAATCTAGTGATAATAAAATAAATTAACTCAGGTTCATACTACACATTCCACAAGCTTATTGTATTAATGATATAGGTTTGACGTTTACAGTGCATAGGGCATATGTAGGTGTTTGATGAACCCTCATGTGAACAGTTATAGACTTTTTGGATGCAAAGATTTGTTTACAGACACCACATGCAAATGATTCCGATCCTGTATGCACGTTAAAATGAACGTGTAGTTCCAATTTTGTTGAGAATCTTTGTTTGCAAATTTTGCATTGATAGCCAGGGTTCTCCACGTCTACGAATATTTCAGTAAAAATTAGTATAAACTGAACCAGGAATTTACTTTTACATGGAAAAAATAGGGAAAACTTACAGCAGTGACGTTCGAGATGAGTTTTCAAGGATTTACGGAGCTTGTAAATTTTTACGCATTTGGGACAGCAAAACTCTTTTGATAATTTTCCATCTTTCCCGATTTTGCCAGCTCTTCCGGTTAATATCTTCTTCAATTCGTCTTTCTCGAAACCGTACCGCTGTTTGGAGTTAAGCGGTGCAGTAGTCGGACTGAAAACCAAACAATTAGTTGTCCATAATAACTATTACATTGGAAGTGGAAAAATTCAACACCGCGAGAACTTACATGCTCAAATCAGATTTAGGATCTGGTTGCGAATTTTCATCTGGGACGAAGCTTTGGTTGGAGGAAGTTTGTTTAAGAACAATATCATCGTCACTGCTCGTTCGGTTTATAGTGATGCTTTCAGAGAAGGGATTTCGGGTTGGATAAGGCTGATTCTTTGGTATACTCATGTAGGCGTGATCAAGTAGTTTACTTCCTGGTTGAATATTTTCGTAACCTTTGTTAATTTCTTAAAACAAATTGTGGATCGAAATTAACATGATTGCTTGAAAATTATAATTTGTTTTAGTAATTTTAATTTAGAAAACATACTTTCCATTACACCGGCCCTCACATTTTCAATTGTTTGTCCACTGTTTGATTTCTTCTCGGAAGGTGTCGGACACATGAAGTTCGAGACTAGCTCTTTGGTAAAGGTTTTTCTCAATTGGTTGAACTCTATCTCTAATTTCCGTACCTCTTCACAAATGCCTAACATTCTCATAACATCCACCTTGCATTTGCTACAGAATGGCAATATATTTCCTGACATCTCATAAAAGTTGTGGCTCATACCTAGAGCGATCCACAACAACTCGCGAACAATTTTGTTCTGTGCGATGATTTTAGAATCGGTCGGTTCTTCTTGAGGGGAAAAAATATCACCACATGTTACACAGCCGTTGCTCGTGGTAGGATTTTCCACATGAATACTTTCATTGCTTGCTGTTTTATTTATGTCCTGCTCTTCTTGCATCTCAAAATCTTTCGTTCCAGAATTTTCTATAACCTGAATTTCTTCGTATTCTTCCTCCACCTCTGAATAATACATTGTTATATTTTCTGAATAACTTTTTATGGTGTCAATCTCGCTCTGCCCATCTTCCTGGCTATTCTCAGTCGAAATCACCTCTATCTCATCTGAAAAGGGGATGACAGAAGTATTTTGTATCGACCCGTTCACATCATACAAGGCTGGAGCAGTCTGGCTGAAATTTTCTTGTTCTTCGTAAAATGCAGATGACCGGGTGGGTGTTGCGATGACATTCAAGCAAGAATCTGACTCTTTTGGAAGAGGGATGGTTAGAAAATATTGACAATCATCAACGTCGACTTGACACTCTGACTTTGATGTAGCTGGTTTGGATGGCATTCGCATTCTAGATGTTGGATGAGTTTCAGTTCTGTATAATCCACTTTCGTCATACAAAGCTTCAATTGGTGCCTCTGGGGTCACTCCTGCAATTACCATCGCTTCCCGAAATTCTTGATCGGAGAAGAGGGTGCGTAATGCATCGGGGAGTTGGAGCGCCATCCGATGATTTCGTCGCTGAAGATTTCGTCCTGCTAATTGTCCCTGTAATTTAGAGATTATGTAAAAACTTTATCATTCATTCCGTTAGATTTTGAGCCAGGATCTTCAAAATCCTCATCGCGCTCTTATGCTGTAAACATTCATTGCAACATGGAACCATTGGATGCCCCAGGTAGATCAAAGCTCATCGACAAGTGGATACTGCTGAGCCTATTGAGCCCAGAGATAAACATTTTATTGGCCCCTGTGCCCTTTCCCCCTCGTACTTTGAAACTATCTGCACGGTGCTCGGGGCCATGTCTACCTATGCCAACATATGACGTATCTGATAAGTTTATTGACGATAAAACGCTTTTAGACTTGAATTAAGACTAACTAAACCGCTTAATAAATCTGCCAGTTGTTTATTGGGGAAAATTTCCCATGTTTTCAACTCTAATTCCATGACGTAGCCTTCAACAATAACAAAACTGACCCACAGACTAGCCATAAAGTTCTCGCCTGTGCCATAAAGGTTAAAAGGTACGTGGGTAGTCTGTCTGTAGTCTGTGATCAAGACCCAGACACACCCACCCCCACAGATTTAGAATACCCTGTACTTTGAATCAACTAACATGTTATTAAAGTTACAATACAATACAATAGTCCCCTACGCATACTTGGGTTGACTGTACAAGCAAGAGAGAATACAAATGTGAAATGCGGTTGATTTACCAATTCGAAAGGGTTCAGCTCATTGTAGTTCGACATTCTCGACTTCTTTCTTGAGCTGAATGAGCCGGGAAGTACGGGAGTTTTAGAACAAGGCCCTGAATTGAATATCTTCAAACTAAAAAGTAGTTAAAAACGCACTGCTAGAAGTTACGCAAAAGTGTGTACAAAAATTAAATACGAGAATGAATAAGAAACCACAACTTGAGGCAGTAGTGGCAGAGATGACTTTCCATGTGTGTTCTCTAACATTTTAACTCCATCCCGCTACAGGCTTACCTAGACCCGACCCTACTCTAATCTATGTCCTCTCAGCAATGTTGACTGTTTTTGGGCAAGTTTTGGTTTTCAATAAAAATTGCTGAAAACATAAGCTTACTATATAACATTGGTATGTACATGTAAGTAATAATACGTCCGGAACAAATGGAGAGTATGTTTTTTTATGGGTGTCATCTTTAATGTCCATAATTTAAATTTCATTAGGATCAATATCATCAAGATCCATCATTGCACATGAACGGCAACCTTGAGTCTTGGAGACTTCCAATATTTTCATACGGATTCAATTTAAAAATTACATTTGTACAGTTCGATTAAGCCCATTGCACAAGTTTGTCCTGAACATTTGAATCATGTTAAATATTTCTTTTCATTCATATTTGCTTTGAACACTTCCAGACTGGAAGTTCCAGTCGTTCCAGTCATCATTTACACAGAGAATAAAAGCTCTAGGAAGCTGTTAATAAGAGATGCTGATGAAATCCATATTGATAAAATTAGAATATAAATATATTATAAAATCTATGAATGAAAAGTGTAACCAATGTCTGAAGATATTATAGGCTCGATTCTCAGTCAGTATCGGAGTCAGATCCAAAGGCATCAAAGTGACAGGAAGTGCTCTTATCGTTGTTGCAGCAGCAGAGACGTCGAGCCAACTGGAGAACTATGCCCGGCTGGGAGACCATCCACCGGAGAAATCGATCCGCGATGTACATTGCCTCCTCAATAGATTTTAATTGTGGAATCGTCCTGTGAAAATGCCCCACGATCAGGACTTGGATCGGAACGGAGAAACGGAGAGCCATATAGATTGCCTGCCTCACCTGTATTTTGGAATCAAGGATTGTCAAACTGTAAGTATATTTTTAGCATCTTATTTAAGAACGGGAGAGGGATGCATTAGAAAGAAAATAATTATGGGATCAATGGTCAAATTAAAAGCATTACACTGAGAAGGTGGTCAGAGAGCTGTTGAAGTTTTTCCATGTCTTTACAACTGAGGTGCTTGTGTAGGCCACTGCATCCATTCAAGTGGTGCTGAACTTGTTGTCGCATGTTTCTAAGGGGGCTGTTGATACCAGAAAAGAGGTTTAAATTCCTGCTGCTCCCAGGGATCCTTGGTGGTTCCCTCCATTGACGTCGACGCTGGGACGAAGTTCTCCGCCGTGGTTGTTTTCTATTATTAGTGGAAGATGTGACGCTGGGACTTTCAGAGACGGGCTCGGGGGATGAGGAACTGTCCCCACTTGTGGAGGAGCTCAATTCCGTCTCGGTAATCTCATCTAAATCGGAGTCATCTCGGTCATCCCGATTCCGCTTCAGCTCTTCGTACAATCGCTTAGCTTCTAGTTCAATCTCGGCTGAGGCCACGGGGTCTTTTGGAACGTGGAGTTTCCGTTGAAGCTTTTTCACGAGAGGCTTCCGACCTCCGGCTCGTCCCATTTTCCTTCCCCTGTGTTTGCGTTTAAAAAATACGATTAGCACGTTTTCATACAAGTGCTAAGTGTGGAATAATTTGGTGGAGAGGTAAAAACCAAACTGCCAATCCAATGTGTGAAAAGTAATACGGTCTTAAAACGGGGAAAGAAAGGAGTAAAGAAGTTACCTTATATTACGTTGGTTTTGCCCCGTTGGTATATTACTAAGCTGGAATTAGCAACTCATCTGTATTAGCTTGGAGATGTTATGTGGACTGATATTCTAACTCGGAGGCTACATGGGACAAGGATGACTTATTTAGACTAATGGGTCTTTAAAAAGATAAGAAGATGGTATTGTGTACGTATACCTTTCTAAACAATGGGTAAGCATGTGTAGTACAATCAAATGGTGATAAAACTGGGTCGGATAAATCAGCTAGTGTTACGCTTTTGATTTTGGACTAAGACAATCAACTCATTACACATTATAGTTTATACGTAGACACATAGCAAAGGGGGAAAATTATTACTATTTCATGTGTGTGTATTATGGTTGATGGTTCTGTGGACCTCCGTAATTCCTTCTTCTGTTGTGGCTAAGCAAATTACAGAAGGAAAAGGAACCACCGAAAAATCAGTGTCAAGTTACTCACATTTTTTAACATTTTGTTATGCAATGCATATTCAGACATAACTCGATGCTCCTGTTACAGTATCCGATCAACGTTTTTTTATTGTATCTTTGTTATTATCAATTAATACCTCTGTTTATTGTCAAAGAGTTTTGGAAAACAAGTCGTTTAATAAATGTAGTATAAAAGAAGTCCATGGATGATGCAAGTTGTAGCTAGGGGATAAAATCTCTGAGACTTCAAAATAATTTTCGTTCAGAGAGAATTTCATTTGTCCTGGACAAATGCATTTGTTCGTTCTACTCTTCTGAGGTTAATGCACTCATTTAATTTTGGTCTATCGGGTTCAGAGAGTTGTTGAAAATAAAGATTGGTTTGCATAGTCAGATATTGAGATGAAGATTCTTTCAGAGTTGTTAAAATTACAATATGGTGTCAGTTTGCAAAACTCATTATCACCGCGTGACACAATGGAATTCAGCCTTGTTCATGAAACTCTAAAATTATGCATATGGACGGCCAAGTGTGTTTACTCTTGGAAATGTGAGTTGGTCTTCAGTCTATTTTAGTGGTTGCATGAAGCCCGATTTTTAAAATTGGATTTTTTGAATTTCCGTCGTACAAGCTGACGCTCACTTGCACGATTGAGTTTTTTAAATCGTTCAAATCTTAGTCAGAGTTCTTTGTACTGTTGGCTGTGGAGAATTTTACTATTGCTGGGATGTGGGACTCTGGCAGGAGTTTTGAGGGGTCAGAATTGCTAGGAAATCCAGGGACTTCTATTGCAGCGACCTTCCTTCTTTCTCAGGGTGTGGATGGAGGGATATTTTCCAGGATAACTATGACTTCAATGACTGGAGCTTGGTACAAAACGATTAGTCCCTTTGAAGCTATCCTGGTGGGTCTTGTCATATTAGAGGTAAGTGGTTACTTTAAAATTTAATATCGATTTGATTTGTTTATCTATGCTGATAATTTTGTGAAATCACTATAGATAGTGATAATGCGATATTTGCTCATCCTTCCCTTGAACTTTTCAAAATGGATTGAAAAGGGAGTCCTCATCGGTACTGCTGTGTCCAAGCGGAAACGACGGGGTGCTTTTGGAATTGATGAACTCAAGGAAGAGAACCGTCTCATGGAGACCTTGCTTACGGTTAGTGGAAATTGAATATTGTTTGAGTAACAAATTATCAAAAGTTTGATTAAAAACCTGTAAATTTCGTCTTTCTTGTTTTTAATCAGACTGTAAGACGATTAGATCGTGAAGACTGCTTTCTCCGATCTCTATGTGAGCTTGAGTGGAACGAATCTGCGGGGCATGTCCTACCGACTCAAATATCTAAAATACTTCGGACACTGAAAAAGTAAATACGAAAATTGAATTATTTTACCGTATAGAAATTGATGTGATTTCGTCGAATTTTTGTTTCAGTATTGGTCAAAATCATATAAAGATGCCAACTTTTAAGAATGAGACAATTGAAGAGAGTAAATCTGTTATTTTTTTGCTGGGGGAGGCGGTTTTACTTGGAGACGATGCTTGGCTAAATCATAGGAACGCAACTATTGGATGCGTCCTACGGTATCCTGTTTGTTCTCTTAAAGACGGAGATATTATGGAATACCTTTCGTCCTACTTTAGTATCCTTAATTTCATGTAGCAGTTTATCATTATATGTTTTTTTTAATCAAATAAAAAGTGCACAAAATACAAAAGTTAACGAAATTTTTATATTTTCAATATTAAGTGTAATGATAGAGCTATCAAAAAATATAGTTTTAAATACTTTTCATGTACCAATTTTTAGTAATGTTAAAAGAAAGTTATCTTTTTATCGTATGTCATATTTAATTCCTTGAATATTGATCATGGAAGTTTACAGAGATGGTCATATTCGTCATATCATAATATCAACCAATACAGAACTACCGTATTGGTCTTTCCGGTAGTTCCAGGAAGAAACTGCTCGTACATAAATATTCACATTGACGACAGAGACTAAAGGTTAATACAAAATTTGGTAGCTGGTAATATTTAATTTATGAAGACAGGGTAATAAAAGCTAAAATATTACTGTTCTATTCCAATCAACACCGTCCCACATCTTTTGGTACTAAAATTTCCCAATTATATTAGCATGAGTAAAACTTACTTTAGTCAACATTACTATATAGTCTTTAGTGTATAATTCTGTGATATTATCCCTTGCTCTAATCCATCTGTTTACTAGGAATAATGTATACGTAAGGTAATGCCAAGTATGCCAACCATATTTTGTTTGTAGGAAAGATTGATGATATCAATTAAAGTCAGGTCATTTCCTATATAAAAGGCTGAAATGAATGCAGATTTTAAATCATTTGAATAGTTTTTCCCTTTACTTGGCTGGGATTAGTGACTATCTAAAATGGCATTCGTCTCTCTGATGATTTCGGCTATAGCGTTAACAATCCAATTAGGTAAGAATTTATTATCGAAAAAGGATTACAATCATGTACTCAAAATCATATGCATTTTACCTGATTATTTCTCAAGCTTACGCTTGCAACAACGGGGAGTTTTCTCCGGATACCACGGACTGCAACAAGTATTACGTATGTGACCACGGAAATCAAATCCAGATGAGCTGCGGGAGGTAATAAAAAAAATAATTAATGCATGAAAGTCCATATTGCATCCTTTTCTATCTGTATTTCCAGTGGTCTGAACTGGAATAATCAGATCAAAACATGTGATTGGCCGGCAAATGCAGGATGTACACCTGGACCTGGTACCACAACCACAATAACCCCAACTACGACTCAAAGCGGTCAAAAAACCACAACGAAACCTGGTCCAACGACATCGACCACTACAAGGAGACCAGCACCTTCGTCTGGTGAGGGAGAAGTTATTTTGATATTGATCGCAATAGGAGAGTACTTAATTATTTTAATTTGAATAACTTTATTTCTACAGGGAACAAGTTAATTTGTTACTTTACGGATTGGTCATGGTATCGTCAAAACGAAGGGAAATACTCTCCAGATAATATCGACCCCACTCTTTGCACTAATATTGTGTACGGGTTCATTTTACTTGATTCCAATACCTTTACTGTCAAAATTGCTGACCCCTGGGCAGACGTGGACAACAAATTCTATGAGAAAGTGACAGCTCTTAGGTCGAAAGGAGTTAGGGTTAGCGTAGCGATCGGCGGCTGGACTGATTCTGCTGGAAATAAGTATTCCCAGCTTGTAAACGATCCTGGAAAAAGGTCAACTTTTGTTTCCAATGTTGTGCAATTTATCAAAGATCACAATTTCGACGGACTTGATTTGGACTGGGAATACCCAAAATGGTAACTTTGTTTCTTTCCTGTACACCGTTTCCTGAAAAATACATCGTGCTTACAAAAAGTTTATAATTAATTTATAGCTGGCAAGGAACCTGTGATTCAGGCCCAGCCTCCGACAAAGCTAGTTTTGCATCTTTAATTCGAGAACTTAGACAAGCATTACCTTCAGGAGCTTTGCTTTCTGCAGCCGTTTCTGCGAGCAAGGCGATTATACCTAACGGTAATAGTAACTAAAATGCATGTATCAAGATTTTTTATTATTGTAATTTTACATTCAAATACTAACTGCTTTAGCATACGATGTCCCAACATTATCAAGCCAATTGGATTGGATAGGTGTGATGGACTACGATTTCCACGGGTCTTGGGATGGTCAAACAGGCCATATTGCACCTCTGTACTATAAAGCTGGGGACAAAATAAATTACTTTAATATCGATAGCTCAATCCAGGTTTGGACTGACTTGGGAGCAGATCCTAAGAAACTTGTCATGGGTATTCCGTTTTACGGAAAGTCCTTCACACTAGCAAATCCCTCGAATAACGGACTCAATTCTGCAACAACGGGAGGAGGAAATGCAGGTCGTTACACAGGGGAAGCAGGGACCCTTTCTTACTATGAGATTTGTAGCAACGGATGGCAGGTTGTACAAGACCCGGAAGGGAAAATGGGTCCATACGCCTACAAGGATAACCAGTGGGTATCGTATGACGATCCAGCCATGATAAGAAAGAAAGTTCAATACCTTAAAAGTAAAGGACTAGGGGGCTCAATGGTATGGGCATTAGATTTTGATGATTTCAATAACATATGTGGTGGAGGGAAGTATCCTTTGCTAACTGCTTTGAAACAAGCCCTTGGGTAAAATGTGTTCAATGAATGGAATAAAATTTTAAGCAATTACGTATGTGCGTATGCTCATTTATTTTGCATTCTACCAATTCAATTGACAGGTTTGTAGAAAATCAATCTATTAACCTAACATTACAAATTACATACAAATTATTTATGTTAAACATTTAAACAATTTTGGTTTGTATTCTATCAGAGTACGACTTAAGAGGATCATAATTAATAGGAACACAAAAATTAGGACAAGACAAGACCATAACTCTTAATACTTAAATCAATGTAATACATAATAAGGCCATCTAACTTCCCAACTTCACACCCGTTTCTCCGAACATGCCCATCTGCGATGAGTTGATAGCGACAACTAAATAATTATTCTTAAAAACTTATCTTAATCCTATTTTATGGCGACCTGGTGTCGATGATACCGGTTCGCGTGCCAAGGTGGTAGAAGCCGTTGAAGGTTACTGTAGATAAATACACATTTGTTACATTATGGCAATAGTTAATTTCCGAAAAAGTTTTTGCTATACCTAGTCCAGAAAATTGTGACTCCAGTCTGAGAATGCTTGGTGGATCTTACGAACAATGTGGGGAGAAATCCCCGTTTCATTGTCCTTGAACAGTCTTTGGAAGAGATCTTCTCTCCTCCAAAGAACAAGAAAGGACCCGAACAACTCGTCCGCCTATAAAAAGAGTAGTTTAAACATATATAGTCAGATTACTACATCAGGCATTTCAACAACTTTTTCACATTCCATACAATTTTCAACCCCGACTGGGTCGAGCAAAATTGAGATGAGGACATAAGGATGAGCTCAGTCAGAGTTACTTTTACAATCACATATATAAAAGAGATAATTGGAAATAAATTGAATTACGGTGAGAATGTAGAAATCCTCCAATATCGCCGCCGTTTTAGGACCCACTCCGGTAATGCAGGTCAGCGGCTTCCCCTGCATTGGTTCCAACTCGAACACGTATTGTTGTCGTGTAGTTCTTGGAGTTCTCGGACCTGTCTTTTTCGGCATTCTAAACTGTTTCGCTACACGGGACTTTAAAATAGGAAATTTTAGAATTCTTAACTTTTCACCCAATTTGGAAAGACTTCTAGCTCGTGGAATAAAAAGTGACCGACTAATCAACACTATTAAAACGAAAAATGTAGAGAAAGAGATGGGTTCTCGCTGAACTACAATAAGCGTGAATGCCGGAGTTCACCACCTTCACAATCGCCCTTCCCAAAGTCTCGAAGCTCCTCCCACAGAATTATGTACAGTGTACTGGAGGTCATTGAACTCTCATTTCGACTACTTGGTTGGAGAATGAGAGGGTAACAACCTAACAACCCTTAACCTTCAAAAGCCGAAACTTGTAAGTTGAATGACATTGTTCTCATTTAGAAAGAGCACGAGTCTTGAAATAATTTAATACTGCGCCACTGTAGATATATTTCATGTGGGAGAATATAAACTTTACTGTTAAATATACTTGATGAATGCATATTGATCCACAACTCGATTTATACAAATAGTTATTTATGTGATTAAGGTACGCAATTTAATTAAATGTATTCATAATAATAATCTAGTTTCTTAAAGGCTAGTAAAATTTCTTATGGACTAGGCCATTGTTACACATCATTTGTAATCAAAAAATTGATAGTAATTATGGAAGTTTTTGAGTAAATCAACCTTCGATATCGAATGTATGACCACTCCTTCGGTACACTATAGCATTAAAAAAATGAAATCAGTTTTATGGATCTACAGCGTAGGCAGTGTACAAAAGGAATGAGCTCTGCGTTATTTTGGCCGATTCGAGGTCGCATATCTTCATTTAATTAGTGAAAGGTGATTAACTTTCTACGAATCTCATGATTATTGAGTCAGAGTTCAACCGTAAAGCACAGGTATCAATTATCATCATCATTATCGGTCAACTCCAACAGACAAACTAAAATAACTTTCTTACTCGTAGAGTTAACATTTAATGGTAAACAAAATCAAAGACTCAAAATCACTTTCAATTCATTACACTTATTCGAATTTTCCCAAACACTCGGAACTATAGAACCAATTAACAATTGTAAAAAGTACATGAGCCTATATCAAATGATAAAGATGGAATCAGGATTGAAGTTTATTATGAAGGGTGTTTTCTGTGCCTCATCGCTTTAATCGATGATTCTATCTGGTTCGTCATAAATTGTTGTATGTGCGATATGTAGTTTTAAGATTCCGACGACGCTGGAAGGGTGAATGGGGTGACACTGTACAAAAAGCAGCAATTGCAAACCCTGACTGGTTTCAAATGTCCATATCGGGGAAGAGGTACTGAGTTACTACTACATTTTCCACAAAACACCTATAAATCAGTTAATGTTAAACATTAGTTAAACTCATATGATAAGATTTTGAAACGATTTTTAGGAAGATGCAGAAAGTAAATAATACCTTTCCACAGTTTCGACAATGATGTCGGCGACGTACTACCGTAAACGCAGCTGAGCAAGCCATGCATTGTGGAGCGAGTTCATCCGGAACCCAAGTTGGAGGAGAAATCATTTCAACCGATGAATGTCCTCCAGACCGACGATGACTATTGTTTTGCTCATGGTTAGAGGAGTTTAGGAAATTGTTCGTGTCCCCAGATAACATATGTTCTTCATCTAGGGATGGTTCAGGGGTCACATCCAAACCACTGTTGTCCCCACAACTCCCACTACCCCCATCGTCAAGACTTCCCGTCTCATCTTCACACTCTGAGGGTGTAGCATTCATTGCAAAAACACACTTGAGTGTTGACCTCAAGTCCGCCGCATAGTTTGTCTGCAGCTGATCCGCAACTCCAGAAATACAGATGAACAAACGATGTATCAGGTCAGAACTGCTCCTGTGAAACAGAGAAAGTTATACCATTATAATTGTTGTAATCAAATAAAATTTAAGTAAAAAAATCGATTTGACGATTTTATTCGAAAACAAATGACTTACTTGAAACGTGCACGGACTTCATTACGGGATGCGATTTCAGCAGCTTGCATCGCTAATGCAATCTCCATATCATCTTGACACTCCGAATCGAAAGACGAGGTTTCACATGTGCTTTCTCCACTAAATATCAAACTTCAAATTAGCTCAAAGCTCAACCAAAGGAATATTTCAAAGTTCAAATATTTGGTAATACAGACTAAGACCCTTACCCAATTGAAGCACTACATTCACTATTACAGCAACTGCCAGAACACGAAGACATATCCTGCGATGAAATGGGGTTGCCCGGAGGTCGGAGTAGTTTTGAATTCATCACAACCGTCATGACCTGACATCCATTTGAAGAGTTTTGCTCAGGCACTTGCATGACATCGCTAGTTCCATGCTCTTGCGGAGTCCCTAATTCAAATTGCAGGACCAAATCAGGTTTCTTCCTTTCTTGACTGGCTCGAGAAAACGAAAATGAGGAACTAGATCCAGAAGAGCCGTTTGACTTTCCTTTTTCAGAGGACAGTGACTTAGAGATTGGTGTGGGAGTTTCCATCTCCGCCATACTACTTAAACCGGAATCTCTACTGGTGCTGGAACTATGAGAAGCCGATTTTGACTCACTGATATCGCAGCATGAGGATTCAACTAAACTGGATCCTCCATTGCCCATCATCTCTACGATCGGTGTGGGGAATTCATCCTCTTTGGAAGTGAAAGACGGGCTTCGGGTGGAATTTGATGTTTTGAGATCCGTTGGCCTAAAACATGGTCCTGGCTGTTGTTCCCCTTCCAGATCGTTTTCATCACAGCTTTTTAGGCATTCAGTCTCATGAATCGTTGTCTCAACCACCATCTCAATGTTGTCGTACTCCTCTTCCGGGGCAGCTACCCAAGTCATGACAACGTCTGTCTGCAACACCTTTTCAGTCTCAGTTTTATCTGACCCGCAGACGGAAGTTGAATTTGTATCGGGTTTAAATGATGGGGATGAAGTCAATGAAGTACTGCTTGACGGACTATCCACTAAACTAGCAGCCTCAAAGTCGGTTGCGAGTAACTCTTCGTCGGTTGAAGAGGATTGAACAGCACCGAGGCTTTCTTGATTATTGTTTAACGTAAGCCCATCCGATTCTTGAGAGTTTAGCGAGGAATACTGTAAAGAATGTGTTGAATTTGAAAAGCTTCCGATATCTTCTTCATTATTATTGTCAGTCAGGTTGGGTTCATTGTTATTTATGGCTAAAGTTGCGTCATCCTGGTCAGGGGAAGCAGTAGGAGTACTGGAGGAGTTGTGGCAGATATCTGTGATGAAATCTTTACATTGAGGAAAGTCTTTGAAAAACTGATCCAAATAGTCTTGAATGGCATGGGAAGCGATTGGGATAGGATTTCCATCAGGAGAAAGTGTCGGGATAAGCTCTCCGTGCGATTGATGATGATGATGGTGATGGTGAAAGTGGTGATGAGAGTGACTGTGATGACTACTGCTATTGTGGTGATTTCTCGTGGCGGTGGAATTTGGCTGACTACTACATGAATTGTTCTTATTGTTTGGGATTGTATCTGCGGTTTCGGTATCCACTAATTCTGATGGCTCCATGAAAGTCTCTTCAACGGAGCATAGGGCTCGTTCAAGGGCTCCCAACTCAGACCGGTTCAGCGTCCAGAGTAACTCACGAATTTTGAGAAGAAGGGATCGAAACGGACGGAACATATCAGATAAATCCCCATGGTCTAGACATAGTGGTCCATCAGGGAATATCAACAAGCCTGACACAATGGCCAGTCGAGGGATTGTGAACATCAGAGCTGGATCACAACTGTCCACTTGCTCTTGACTTAGAAGGCCAAGTTTCAAGGCTCTGTAAATAAAAAGGACACAACAAATTAATTAGAACCTACAGGCTTTCACAGAATTCACTAATGAAAAACTCATAAAGACTACTCAGGACTCTGCATGTGTTTCCAGTCAAGCCACGCCAACATTCTATTCTCAATTATCCCATTTCTAAGCTTTGATTTTGAGAAACGAATTCTTGCAGTAGTTGCATCGAAAAATATAAACTGAGCATTTCTTGAAACGTAATATCATAAATCACTACTTGCAGAATTTAAAAGTAGTCAAGTACATTTTTAGTTCGTCGTCAATTGAAACTTTCAGCTACACTCTAACAACGTACAAAATCATTATTTAATATTTAACATCAAATAGGTCTGACAATGAACATACGCAGAAAGCCGAACAAATTCTAAACAAATGAAAATGCCTGAATTAAAGAAATCATTTTCCCTACCAAATGCCATTCTAACAAATTCGTAATCAACATGGATAACGAAAAACGAGTTTAGCAACTCTGTATTATCAATCAAAAATAATGCGCTGCAAGTTATCCAACACATCCAATACTAACAAAGCCAAATCCACTGTTATCTAGACGACAGATGGATGACCTCATAATCCACTTGCCAGCATCAGTATACAATATTTTATTAAACTGCTAAATAATTTAGAATCTATCCCAAACATCACCTTTCCTAACCAATTTTAACCGAGAGAGGAGAAAACTGTACAAGAATTACAGAATTAGAGATGTCATTCCACTACTGGTACGAAATGTGGACATCTCAACCACAAACTAAACGGATTGAGGAATTACAAGCATTAGATATACGTACGAATGGATGCTCCATTCGCTTTGTACTCAACTAGTTCATGGACAGTGGCTTAACCAGACTGGAAATTTCCTGGAGTTATGTCAAACATTTGACATTCACCCAAGTACTTATTTGATTGTATATCCTATATGCAACCACATTCATATACTTCAAGTCCTGAGTCCTACATCCCTAGTGACATACTTGGGCTTGAACCCCGTAGTTCTAGAAACGGGCATTTAATACGATGTTATTATCCGAGAAAGAACCCCGAGGGAATAATCCCTTGGGTTTAGATCTCTTCGAATCTAATAAAAAGTTGAGCGAGAAGAGCTGGAGAGAACAAATCCCTCATATGTATGACTACGGACATCCAACACTGGTCATTGGGAAAGATAGGCTGTCACACGTAATTAAACTTTGACGCTAGAAACCATGAAATGAAGGCCCTTGGCTACTAAATTCCCTAGATTTATACATTTATCTAAGAAAAAGTAGGAAAAAACACAACTATGGGGTTCTTTAGTACTTCATCTGAAATGTAGCTCGTATCCCCAGACTACGTAGGTAGTAGAGAGAGTTAGAGAGACTCTCTGAAAGGATCGATACTTCTAAAGGCTACCTTTTCTTATATCTGATCTTGAGAGGACCTACGTTACTGCATTCGGAGTCAGGCTGATTTATTCTATTCCGAAGGATCGTCTTACCTAATAAGTCAATTCCCAAGGCCATGATCAACTTTTTTAATGGAGACTAAGTTGACCGAGAGTAAAAAAAAACACGGGATTTGACCCTGCCCTAATTCCTTCTAACTTGTGACTCGTAAATTACAAAGCCTGAGATTCATAGGCAGAGACGCTAAAAAAGGAAGCCCACAAACGCTCATTTATTATTTCACAAGTCTCATCCATTCAACTAATGTACGGTCTCATCCTCCAAAGTGATTTTCAGTGTAAGATGAACTCGTTCGTGGTGGTGTTATAAAACTCGGATCTCGTCCAAATCCCTGACATTTTGCTCACCTAGGACTCAGCTTTGGCCTTCAAGGATTCATAAGAATTTTAATACCTCTCATTTCTCATTAAAAGAATTTTTTACTTATTTCTATCTCTGTCCGTAATATTTCTTATTTTACAGAATATAAAAAATACAATTATCTTCTCACAATAAAACTAAGTACCTATACTCACTCTTCAACTCCCTCAGGAATAAGTTTTTGAGTGCATCTTTCATTTTTGGACAACTTGAGCTCAATCAAGAAATCGTTTCATTTCATACTTTGATAACTGTACAGTAAGAATTGGATTCACGTCAATATAATAACCCAATTACTCTGAGTAAGATCAAATGTTCCATAGCCAACAAACAACCCTTGAGCGGAACACAATATAAATACCATAACTATTCCCTTCTATGTTCTATCCAGTCAGCAAATCAATCTCACCCACGGGAATATAATATTAATAATATATAACTTTACTAAAAGTTCTGCAAAATCTTGAACTTTCTGGGAAAAGCTCATTCCGTTTCCGTTTGCACTTTAACATTGCACAGCTAACCTCCTACGTACTTTGAAGCAAAGGCCAAATCAATAAATAAAAACTTAAGGACAGAAATTGTAAAGACAGGCTTTCCTCCTTAATTGGAATCAAGCATCAAACGCCTACACAATTTTCCTCCTTGCATACAATACTTGAAAGGCCACTAACAATGTGTAGTGGCATGACAGGAGTACATTAATGAAATTTAGAGTCCATTAAAGATCGGAGGTGCCAATGATCATTTCAATAGAGACTGCTAAAACATTTCTCGACAACTTTAGCATCACAATAGATCATAGATCCATCACCAGTCCTAGCTCTGCCTCAGTACTATTCATTCTGAGCTTGTACGACGCACATACTAAAACATGTAGTCTAAATGTCCTTCATATATTACATTGCAGCTCAGAGATTGAGATGAAAGGTTCACGGGAAGATACCAAACTGGGCTTTATTCAACGGCATCTCATCGATCCGAATCGGTTCTAGGACAACAATTTACTAACTCTAGTCATTCTGCCTCGTTTCAAAACCTAGGCTTTGAGATTGAAGTTACGGAGTGTTTCTGGATTCTGGGATAACCTTCACTTCCTTTTTCGGTTCTTTCCCAATTACAGATATTGCGATTTCCCCGAAAAGATGTGATCCGAACGAAAAACCATGGCATTGTATATTGCATAGATTGAAATGCGCATTCTATTTACTGGAAAATATATGACCGCCAAATTATTAAGATTTTTTCCTGAAATGTCTACTAACATCTACTAAATTATACAAAAAATATGGAATTTCCCTGGAAATCTGATGCTAATAAACTTTAATACCCATTTGGAAGATGATAGAAAACCAAAAACGATGATGCTGCCAAGCCAAAAAATACTATTCCAAGTTTGAAAATGGAATTACAGCTAGACTTCGATAATATAATAAATTAATTATATTCGTATATCTCACGTGATCATGGATCAAAAAAACATAAATTGAATCAGAGCAGCTTTCTAGAAATATTCTTACAATATTAAAAATTTAAAACATGGCTCATTGTCATATTTTACATTCATAAAAACAATCCAGTCGCCTACAGGATTTGATTACACCTCAACGTGTAGATAGAAAGAACACATACCTTTGAAGCGTTTCAGAGAAGAGAACTGTGATAGCTTGTTGAGCCTCGTATTCATAAACAGTTTTCACAGGGACCATGGCTGAAACGTAGGACAATTCGAATTCTGCAAACAACCGGTCGAAGATCTTCAAAGACTCACAAATCTTCTCGGTAAATTCAGGAGGGTTCCGGAAACATTGTTCTAGAAGTAGATTTCGCACGTTTTCTAAACTTTTTGTCAACGCTTTGGCTAAAGGACGCATTGAAGCTGACTCCAGTTCTCGATTTAAGATATTTGATCCTGCTGCCAGACACTAAAAAAAAAGACAAAGAAAATATAGCGTTAGCCCCAAAATCACAGTACATACTTTAACTTAAAACTGCTAGTCTGTATTTTAGCACGTTTTTTGAGAGTTTTTTGCTGGAAAACTTTGATTTACCAACAACTCAGTCTCAAGTTCGTAGATCTAGTTTTTGCGTCAAAAGTTACTCCATCCAATCATCTACGCTTCAATATTCATATCAAAACATATTTAAACAAACTTCCCACTCAGGAAACAAACTGGTAGGCAAGAAAAAGACAAAATGATGATGTGGAATATTAATAAATTTTTGGTTTTTCACAAAATTCTATGTACAAAGCTACGAGACTATGAATTCCCAAGATTTCATCCGCTACAGCAGATCACCCTTTTCCGATAAAACACCTCTAACTCTCATATTCATTAATTTACACGAAGGATTAACATTTCCTTACAGGAATCCTATCAGCAATGTCAACCTACATTCGAGTAACTGAAAATAAACACTTTTTAAAGTGTTTGCACAACAAATAAAACATTGATAGAACTATACCTCAGCACCAAACCACAGCTGGCCAGCAAGATTTTCTTGCAGCACATCATCTGGGAATTTTGCCCGGAAATCCCTCGCAGCTCGGTCTTCTGGAATCACCTCGTCCATGATCATTTGGCAAATGTTCAAAACCTACAATAACAAATAATGCAAGGAAAGTCAGTAAACTCCCAACAAAACATTTCACAGATTTTGCAAATCCTCAGACAAATAAAACTCAATCCTATCGATCCCTTCTTCAATGTCTCTCACCAATAACCCTGTCTGTTACTTTCTTTCACCTCTGTGCTACACAACAGACAGGACAGACTCTGAAAAGTAACACAGGGTTCATCCCCACAAATCTCTCGGATCTTGGTTACAACACGCGTGAATATTTGTACGAACAATCCGGACAAAGACCTCGATTATCACATCTTCCACTTACTACTAAATCTCTATTCAATTTACCAACCTTTTACACCCGGAAATCACCGACAAGTCTAACGACATAATAAACTTCCGGAGCTTTACTACCCAATAATACAATTTGTAAATGAATACCTCACCTCCTGACATGACACTATAAACAATCATAATTACCTTGTCCTGACACTGGCGAAGATGGTTCACCAACGCTGTGCATCTGTCAGGGTCCTTCCGTCCATCGAACGAATCCAGCTCCGCAGCCACGGTGTTCAGGTCCTCATCCGCATAGAAAAACTGAGCCAAGAGACTCTGGTCCGTTTTCTGCAATACACAAATCAAATCATTAAAAACCTGACACTACAACTTAAGCAGGAAATGTCTGCCAATATTTTTTAATAAGCACGAAACCCTGTGTCAAACAGCCGTAGCATAAATAATGCAAATGCAGTTCCTCAAGCTTATCATCTTTCCTGTACGTACATTTTAATCATAACGATCAAAAGCCCGTCAAGCCACACTGAACCAAATACGAGTTCCTTATAAAAGTATTATTTTTAGACACTAATCCCCTCCTAGTAGCAAGAGAGATTACAAGATTGAATTAAACATTCAAAGCCCAAAGTCCTCTCAGGCCATGTTTCAATTTCTTACTAAAATATCAATGAATTGGAACCTACTGTTTGCGGTCCTCTCTAACTCTCTACTATCATTTCCTTATAAATTCCTCTGCATACAAAAACTGAATTAAAATCTCCCTCTACTTTATAATGAATTGAGATACATTAGAACAAGAAACACTAGGGAAAATAACCAAATTCACCGATTCTTCTTCCCACCATTACCTAAGATAAGTACAGAGATGATTTGAATTTTAACAAACAGTAAAACCAGAACAAAATCAGAAGCGGAAAAAACGAACCATCTCCTCTAAGAGCTTTTTCATCCTGGGATCATCCTTATCCCTACAAGTGGTGAGGAAATAATATCCCTAATAAAACTTGATGACAATTTATTTCCCTCTAGTCGCAATCTGATGTAAATTCACCAACTACTCATCACCCGCTACATGCAGAATCATCCACAGTCAACAGTCGAAACTCAATACAAAATAGAGCTAGCCACAGGGTAGTACAATAGAATATGGCATCACCAAAGTAATTTTACATGTACACCACACTCATTTGACTATCAAAGGAATTAAATGAGCTGTTAAAATCCATCCCAGAGATGAAGAAAGTGTCGAATCGTAAATATTAAGATTTACTCCCCCATACAATAGAAAATACATCTCAGTAACTCTTATTTTTTTCATTTTCTCATAATCCTTTCATTTTTTATTGCTCGCAAAATAATGAGACCGTTCAAATTACAGCTACAGCTAAACTAGGTAATACACGCAGTCAACAACTTTCTTGTCATGTCCACCCAGTCGATTCCTAAATACTCTCTGTCCTCTAACCATTTTTTTAAAACAATAGCCAAGTTAAGATATACTTAAAAAGTAAGAACAGAGTATAACAGATAAATATAAATAAGAACTACTTCTCCCTTCTACTACGATTCTCTTTTTCTTATTCTAACTTAGAGGGTCACCTTTAGCCTTAAATGGATGTATAAAGACTACTAAACGCTTTCGTATATGTTTCCATACGTCCAGCCATATGCGAAGATAAAAAAAATCGATGCACAGGATTTTCAATATGCTAAGCATTTCCAAAGTCAGGGACAATAACCCACCTTCAACCCTCTCAAATGTAATTAGACGTTTGGCGGAAAGAGCTCAAGACTTTGAACCTCAGACTTTGTTCTTCTTAGTGACGTGAACTACAAGCCACTTGAATTAGTTATGCACGGAACCGGGAGAAAAAATATCTGGCTCATCCTTCTAGCTAATCAGCCGTCAGTCTTTGCTAAGAAAAACCAAACGTGGACTGGCATCAAATCACTCCGATGATCCCTCATCGGGCCAACAAACTCTCTAATTCGAAAAATCCCTTATTTACATTCTCTGACATCCATCCACTCTTTTATTTTAATAACAAGGCTTGGAACTAAGATAACCTTAAGCCAACTGAAAGGTTCATCTCCCCAACCTTACGTTTACTCTAGAATTAGACTTGCCATCGTCTATACTCTAGAGTCTCGACACATAGATGGGAAACGGAACCTCTTGGTAATCGTACGGCAAGGGACAACGATTTCACACGAATCCATGCATTATTCACACTTTTCGTCAATCCGTTCTCTGACCTTATCCTAAACTCATTTCCTCTCCATTCTTTGAATTATCATATCATCAGTTTCCAACCCTCTCAAACAAGATCAGTCCTCAATCCATCCTCAATCTCAATGTCAATACGAGAAAAGAGTGGAAATTTTATTCCATCTCTTCATCCTGAATTGAATTTTCCAAATGACCTCTTTCGTGTTTTGAACTCAATAGAGTCAATAAATTACTAAATTGGGTCCACATATTGAAAAGCATTGTGGTCCCAACTTCCAAGCACACAACGCAACATGTGCAACAACATAACAGAAAACATACATATAAACACATGTATAGAGATCCGAGGAGAAGATGAACTTAATCTAGTTGAGCTTATTCATATAAATACTGCAGTCCTCTTTTACAATAACTCCCGAGTCCTCACAACACTCACAAGAGAGTATTTCAAAGTCTTATATGCTTATCAACACTAATTTGTACGAGGAATCGGATTGTTCGGTCCTTACCAATTAAATGTGATAATGGATGGTAAATAAATAATTAGAATATTCAAAGGAGACTCTTGTCGTCTCGACACTCTCCGTCCCTTTCTTGGTTTCAGGCATTAACCCTTTTAAATTAGATGCAAACGGAACATAGCAAGAGAAGAGAGGTTTAGATTTTCGCAAGTGTTCGTCTACATGAATTGCTAATTCCCCCTTCCACAAAACTTATGAGCATCATTTCATATTATATCCATCACTCGTCACAAGCATACTCAGTAATACTCACAGCATAGAAAATAATATTTCATATTTCATCTTCTAAACTACGGCTAACTAAACAAATGAAGCATTTCTACTTATCGTATGATTATTAATGCATAGATTATTTTACAACATGATGACCTGCTTCAGTACTTCCTAGCTCTAAGTTCCCACATGAAATCAACACCATCACCACCCCCAGACAATTCGCAAATACCATTTTCGCAACATCACACAACAAACTCTACTTTTGTTCCTGAAAAGTCCAATTCCATCCGTGTAATTGAGATTTGGATTAGATAGATATATTTCATTATTTCACTTATTTCTTAGTCTCTCTCGGGCCAAATAAATCACCAACGTGTTATAGTGGACATTTCTAGTTCAAATTTTTAATTCTTCTCTGTCTACTGACAACTGAGCTCGTATAATCCGTTCTAATCTGTAGTCTACAAAAATTCCATTACTAATACGATGATACCTGATTCCTAGCCATAACTGCATTACAGATAATATTTTAGCCTTCGTTTTTACATGCACTGGTGGTACACACTTAAAACTAATCTGCAATTGTCACCCATAGAAAATATAATACAATACGAGATTGTGGAGATAGCTCAAGCCAATCAATTTACTTGAATGACAATAACAAATTTCGGGAGCCAGGCCTTCATTAAAATTCAAAATTAAAACATCATGAGAAAAGAGTTTCTAGTTGGTGACTGCAGCATTTATGAAATCTGAATCAGGCAGAGCTTTTAATAGCGAGAGAGTTTCAATATTTTTCGAGCAAATAAATAATTGCACACTTGATCATCACATTATTCGTGTCATATCATCATCCTCATCACCCCTTGGTACATTGTTTGTAATACGACGATGGCATTAAACATCTCCCATCTACTCCTCCCAACACTGCCAACTCAGTCAAAACAATTTAACTCACCAGCCAGCGCCAGGCGCCAGGCCTAGGCCAATACAAGCAATTTGTCAGCAAAACAGAATCGAAACGTTACTCTATAATGAAATAAGTAGGGATAAATTAGTCCATTGTACGACCTTCATTTACTCACGTGGCCGCATCATATCTGTTGGCTTTAATACCTACTAAAAAATCCGTACACAACCGTTTACAAACAAGAAACGACGGGAAATGATTTCAGTGTTGGAATTCACTCAAATAAATCTGCATGTTTCAGAGCTTTTACATGATGCATATATATACATTAATTCTACATGTTCTAGATTTTTTTTAAAATGACTACATCTGCATCTCCCTTTATCCTATCAGCTTTAGAGACAGAAGCGAGTAGGAAAGAAATATCATCCGTGCCGTTATTTATAATCAATGATGAGGAAGAGGAACACGAGAGAATGAGGGATCATCAAATCAGAGAATCTTCACATTTTTGCACTAAAAAACAATGGATCGATGACATGGAATTAATGAACCACAAAAAGAATCTCAATTGTTTGCAAATTAAATTCAAAACGCCTCAAAATTCACATGCCTCCCTTATCCACTTCCACTACTTTTCTGCGCGTCTCAAGATTTCATAAACTTTACGTCTCTATATAATTTGCCAAAATCCACAAGATCGGGCGTGGAGGATTATTGCAGTCACTTTGCATAAAGTTTATTGTACTATTTTTCCCCATCTTCTCAATAAACTACCGCAAGTTACGGCTTCCCCTCGTCTCCTTTTTCCTTGAAAAGAAACTGACTTAATGATTTCATCTTAAGTATCAGACCCATCCCAAACTCTTACAAATATACAGCTTTGTTAATAGTTTTTGCTATGATATCAAATTTATTTAAAAAACCTACAGTATTTCCTTTCTCAAATATGATTTTTCTTGCTTCTTCGTATTCATAGCTGAGTTCTCGCCTATGCTTTATCTCTTTTATCATACAGAGGTCTGATTTTTTAAGGACGTAAATCCAATCACACGCTTCGCAAGAATCTCAAGTGCCTGGTCTGCCCTGGCCCTCCAGAGGCATATGCTTTCCCTCAACTCTCAATCCATGTCAAGTCAAAGGATTAATTATAAATTAAGTCCATAATCATGGGGATACAGATTCTGAAATTAACTCATAATTAAATCCTATCTAAAACTACAGCCTATGTGTCTATGCACTATCTGTAGTAAGGAGTAAGACTATAGAGGCTTTAGTAAATAATAGCAGTATACCATCCGTAATTTAATGCCAAACTTCCTTCTTCAGCTTTACCGTTTAACGAAATCTAATTAAAAAATATTCAAACCGCAATAACAAAATCCAAGACATTATAAACATCCAATCCTCATGCTAACCAAGAACAAGATGAAGACGATGGTGATGGCAACGATTAACGATGATGATGATAATAGGGAATGGTAGTGTAGCGACTTGAGAAAAAAACTAGGTGAATCTCCATATTCAATAGAAACCCATTGGCGAAAAATTGGGTCAAAACCACGATCATCATTCCCACCAATACCTACACTACAGAAAAAACCTGTACAGGATTCAACACAATCCCGACCAAACTAATTGATAATCCTTGCAAATCCGCTGACTTCATTTACATTTTACAATTCCTCCCTAACCCATCCACCTAGAAATGGATTCCCACAACAACCTGATCCGACCAGCAAATCCTACTAGGACCAGTCAAACTCTTTCCGTCCAGTCACCAAGACTTGAACCTACTATCATCATCACCATCACCATCGCCTCGAATTAATTTAAATCCACGGTTGAACACTTCCCTTTTATTTTTCCACTTCTCAACTCACCTCGACCTCAGACCATATATATATCCTTCACTATTCTAACACGGTCCAAGGAAATCCTAGGAAATACATTTAACATCTATATCCATGAGCAGTAGGGGGCAATTTAATTCTTTAAACTCTTTCTAAAAGTTTTTCTCTGTCTAACAAATTAGATAAAGGCTGAGAGTACTTTCTTTCCTGTTTTCTCCTAGCTTGGACGCGCATAATAATAGCAAATGATACTGGCAATAATAATATCATTAAAATTAGCCAAAAGCCTCGCCAAAAACAATTTTCATGCTAGTTCATACTATAAACTAAGCTCCACACTCCACAGCAATACTACTCGATACGAAGGAACAAGAAGGAAGGGAATTAATATTAATATTTATAACAGTTTTCTTCCCAGCAATAGCAAAACTCTCAAAAGATTTCCGGCCTTGTGTGTCCTCTGTCCTGATTCCTCTATGAAATTAGATATGGCATATACTAAAGAGTGGCGATACTCGTATTATGCTGATGGTGGCAGGAGGTGAGTGCAATTATTATTATACGATGATAGCTCTCTGTAGTCCTCTGGTCTGGCACCTACTGCCTATTTTATTACTGCATCACCTCTGCTATTACTATTACATACAGTCTATGCTATGCTAGAAGTGGTGGTGGTGATGTGAGATTTTATTAAAAAAGACTCAGAGAGCTTCCTCTTCATCCCTCTCCTGAATTTAATTGACTGGGTGGATTCCCTTTACAGAAAGGCAGCTCGAGTGACTCAAATTACAAATTTTAGCAAAATTCACCGCTACACCAGCCCATCCTTCTTATATAAAAGGCTGGAATATTATTTGAGACAAGCAAATCCTACGAATTCATTTCCTCTCTTGTCTCATTCTAATCAAGCCAAGTTTGAAAATTTAATTGAACTCCAAGTCAGTTCCCTATACATATGTACTGAATACATTTCTTCCCCTTCTATCCTCATAATCACAGTCGTATAACTAATTGTTCTAAATCACTATAGAAGAAGTGGAGAGATTTAGAAAGAGAGCCGTGACTTCATCTCCCGACTGATGCCTTCTATTTCATGGATTGGATTTAACAGAATCGAATATTTTACTAATTGTTGTCTATAATTATAACTTTTAATTCGATTCAATTACTAGTAAATTTTACTTCGTGCCCATATCTCTCTTATTCTCCCATATTCAGATTCATTACAAAACTTATCCTTTTATGAATGAATCTTTCAATGAAATCTCAATCAGTCCCAGTTTCCCATTCTCTGATCTCTTTCATTATTGCCCAATCTTAAAGATATAAAAATTATATCTAGCACATCTCATAGCCTAAATACATACACTCTGGACACTGGTATCAACTTTAAAAACTTCTGCATCTATTCGTCCAACTTGAAAGAAGTGTCTGACGATGGCAGCCCAGGTACTTTAAGAAAACCAACAGGGGATTTACAGGAAACCGTTCAAAAAAAAAATTCACTTCAATTGACCAGCCAAGTCAAATTCACAGTTTTCTTCAACACCAACCAGTCACTTATAGAATCCTTTGAGTCTCTCAACCGTCTTAAATCCCATAAATAATATCTAGACCTGTGGTAAATATTTCTTCCTCGACATAAAAAATTGTCAACTCCAAAAACGGTGACTCATGACCCATGAAGTCAGGAATTGTTCATTTTCATTTTCTGAACGCAGGACAATACGCTTGAGTCACAATTGACCAACAGAAAAGCCCTTAGGCCCTTGGGGCTGCGGCTATAAAAGCTTTCAAATGAAATTCTCATATCCGAGTTAGTAAATGCAGCCAGTTCTCATCTAGTCTTTGTGACAAATGATCACTGTACTCGCCTCATACTGTCTGCATTACCAACACCACTAAGAACACCATCAATAGAAACTAGAACCATATGTCTGTATATAGCTCTGCTTCTGCAACTACTATAACTCACAATCCAATCTAGCTTCTCTAGCTAGTTACAGCCACTAACTAATCCACCATAATCTACGGATGTTCTACTTATTTTTTGAATTGGAATTACACTTATCCCATACATTGTGCACTGCTCTACCTACATACTGTGACAGTAATCCACTGATACCTACTCTAGAGCATGATTATATCTTCATATTATAATAGTTTCCGTGAATCTTGGCAATTCCTTTCATTCACTCTTCTTGGAGAAAAATACCTTCTTCATACATACAAAACATTGCCTTGGTGCCCATTGATCCCACGTCAAAAAATTATAAACTCCCTACCCTTTTCTATTTAAATGAATAGAGCCCATCAGGATGGTTGAGAAGAAAAAGATGAAGATGACGAGTAATTATTTGGTTCATGGCACACAAAAGAGAGCGAGAGAGAAGAGAGAGACTTATATTATATTACATGATGAACACGGACAATGTTGAATAGAATAGAGAGAGATCATCACACCGATCATCTCTGAACTGAAAGTTCATGAGTACGAGCAGAAAAAAAATAGTGAAATCTTGATCTATTGAGGTTTTAGAGACAATTCCCATCCCTCTCTCTCTCTCCTCAATCCGTGAGAGAAGGATTCACAGGATTTCAGAATAAATAAAACACATGACGTACCACACTTACTACTTATATAAACTTAGATATTTCAAGGAAGTAGAGCACCAGTACCGCAGCAGTACCAGCCCCACAACATACAACATTCGAGTAACTTGTTTATCATTTCCATCATCACCTCAATCTATTAATAATGTCGACCAGGGAATCAAATTACCTGTTTCAGGAGCTCAACTTTGTATTTAATCAAATTTTAAAAACTCTTTACAGACAAGTCCCTGCAAACTAAAAGTCACTTCCACTAATTTAGCATATCACACCAAAAATCCTAAGAAGTTCTAGAGTTCTAGCAATGAACTTATTTAGTGATTCAGTCCTCCATAAAACATTCGATGCATCCACACATTTGTCACACCTACTTCCAGCAGTTCCAGTAGGCTTTATTCTTGCATTTCCTCTCCATTCCTTTGATTCGTCTCACCAGAGTTACACCTACCTTACTTCCGTCATCATGCATGGCCCTACCTATTTCTTTACTCTTGTATACAAATACCTAACATAATAAATCTATCTCTATTTAATGCTATTTTTTCCACTGCACAAGCACATGATTGTGACTTTTGTGATTGAGTACCAACTAGAAACAAGCCAATCGAGCATAACATTATATAAATTATGTTACTAACTCCAATGAATAGGAAGCTGAATGGAAATCAAAATCCCGTGCAAACTATTTTTTCTACCAATTCAGGGTGAACAATAAAAGAGTTTTCTGTATAAAGAACGAAGACCTTTTGGGGATATTGGTGGTTCTCTAGACCAAAATGACACCTAAACTACTTTGTGAAATGAGTCATAAAACTGTTAAGGATTCATCTGTTGTGATAAATAACCCCTTTCCTAACTCTTTCCTCGAGTCCAGACTACAAGCAAGAAAAGTATGATGATCAATTCTTTACACTACCACCACCGCCGGGAAACTGTATCCTACTCCTATCGCTAAACCAACAAACAAACCACAGATCCAGCCTGCACTTATTGCAGATATCTTGAGTAATAACTACAACTACCTTCAGCCATGCTATAAGTAAAATATCACTCAAACTTAACAAGCAAATGCAAAGGTAAAAAAAATTCCGACTGTCGTCATACAATAATCATAATAGAACGTCGTAAATCCAGAAGTCGTTAGTACTCCACACCCACCATAACTTTAGTAGTTTAGCCGACTCTTAACCATTAAAAAACTTATACTCTTCATCATAATCATGAGCCGAGCCTAATTGTCTCAACTAATTACTAGCCAGACGGGGACCCGCTACAACCTAACGTTGGTTTGTGTGGTAAGTAAGAATGTATATATTCATATACCGTATTGATTTTTAGGAGGACGTAATTGTAATATTAGCAAACATGCAAATGACATTATGACTATTATGAGCTACACATGGAAATACAATATCGAACTTCTTACTCCATTACATTGTACCTTGCATGAGACAATACAACGCAATAGGTCTAGTCCAGTAAGCATTTAAGCCATAAATTTTTATCAGTCCATATTTATATTTTTCAGCGGAACGAGATATGAATTTTTTTTTTTTAAATTTCCACCAATTAGTTTACACAAACCTTGTGAATCGATGTGATAGAGACAGAGAGATGATTCATGCCTCGGAACTTATGTAATTGGACAAAATTACCCTTTTTGTTATATGCCTAAGGGTAACCTACCTGTTGCAAAAATAATACATTGCCGAACACTGGAAGGATCTGTTGGATTTCGTGAAAGCTGGTGGTGACAGTCACAGTGTCCCCATAGTTTCATTGATGCAGTTGCATCACAAAATAGTCAAAAAGTCAAAACAATTCCCGTGCATGCTCAAGCTCAAGCTAAGCAACCAAGTACTAACAAATTAAATTGAGCCATGCAATTCTATATCACGAGGATACGGTATCAAGATCAAAGATGACCTTTCAATACAAACATGCAATCAAGGCTTTATGTAGCTAATTGAACGATAAAAATTCAAGCTATATCCTCACAACATCTCATCATCTTTGGATATCCATACGAGTAGTCACCCTACGTAATAAAAATCTACCCTTCCAACGGGGTAATTGAAACTCACAATCAGTGACCTGTAAAGAAGCTCATTTTAATAACAGATTAGTCATCACCATAACAAATGTATTCTTGCTCATCTTACTTTCTCAGTTTCCTATGTCTGAGTCCGAGTCTAATCGCAGTAGAAATAATAGAGAAATAAGCAGATGGAAATCCAAATTTATATTCTCACTTCTCACCAAAGACAACGTTAGATTATATATGGACAACAAGATTTTTAATATTTATTTATTCCTATCAGTGACTAAACATCTCTCCCTTATCTTCTTCAACTTAAGATATAGAGAGATATGGCGGAGGGGGGGTCTGGTAGTGATAAACTTGTAAATAAGGTATGACTTTGGCTTTATTAACTCGGATTAACTGATATTTATCCCCACCGCAAAAAAAAAACTTTTATGGAAGCCAGACATTCTCAAGTACTGTAACTGTGCAAAGTCCAGAATGTTTTCTAGTACATCTCTCTACTATATACGCTAGATAATAATATTATTTCGCAGGCATAAAAATAACCATTTAAACTCTTGCAAAGATATGCATATGGCTGTAAATAGGATGAATCATAAGCAAGTACGTAATAATAATAATAATAGGCTCATTATAATATAATTTAATAACTTATAGCTAACCGAACGATCTCAAACTCTAATTTATAGTAACGTGGGAAGCAACGGAGGTTCTTGATTTTACTAAATACCGTCAAGGTGTCTTTTTAAATAATCCTGTACAGCTAAAGGAGCAAGCTCCCTGTCATGTCATCACTACTAGACCAATAATAAGTCACTCTTTATATCCCAGCCATTAACAAGCAGTCTGTAGATATTGCTATATTGCTGATGACAAGTCCGACAATTTTTACAACCTTTGCTGATGATATCATGTATACTTACAACGTTACAACACGACGAAATCTCACCAATTTATCTCCCCTCACAAAGGTTATTGTCGACATTTGGCTCGTTTATCGCAAAATAAACACGACTGCTCCCCATCACTCTTTCCAAAATACCAAACATAGTTTGTCAAAACTGATTCAGCCAGACTAATCATCATCAAGAGGACATGTAGCCCAATGCTTTCAAAGGGGTCATATATTAACATTATTAACTATTACCAACGGATTTTATCCATAGTTATATTCCTCCTATAATTATTACACGTGATGACATATACCATTATTTAATCTCTCCTTTCATAATCAAAGTATTGACAATTGTCAGCATGCACTCAATTCATCCAGCAGGACTAGTGCAGTGGCTGAAATTGGCTGAAATAGAAATCCTTAACAATATCTGACATCTGACACCATCCCCTTCCCACGTAAAACGCAATCAACTTAATGGATTATTTACTGACTGTTCTGGAGACAATATCGTAAATCCCCTTCCATTCTATGAGATCCTAAGGTCGATTGGACAATAACGTGTCTACGAATCTCATCATTAAAGAAGTTCAATTTCCTTGTAAATCGTCCACTCTTTCTCTTGTCCTTGCCCCCAGTCAAGTTCGATCGGCTCCGAGCTGCACTCATCCAATGCCAAAAGTAATTCGCAAAGCTGCAAAGGAGAGAATTATGCCGAAAATGAAGCTTCTCTCTGGCTTCTTCTCATTCTCCTTCGCTCCAGTTCAACACATACATATGGTTGAGATTTGAGCGTATTATCTTCCCCTACCAGGATCAAACAGCGAAACTGGAAAGACATACATACATACCTTCTAATACAATGTACAAGATGCGACTCTCTTCCTAGCCCTAAAAAACTTTTAAGCCCATTTCAACCGGCTTTGACCGTCTGTTATATTATAAAGTGATAGTACATATATATTCAATGGGACGAGAGACTATAGTGAAACATTCAGTAATTGGCAATCCATAAAGAAAAACCAATTTCCAAAGAGCCTGGAGACTGGAAAAGCTAGTAGAGATGTGTTGAGTTGTGGAGCATATTTTATAGTTATATACTAGACAAGTTGCATTTGCTGGCACTTTGCTGAAAAATATGTTTGCCAAATCCAATTTTTTCCCCTAGCTCCCTACAGTCTGTATAAAACTATGTAGTTGAAGTTACTATTACACAGCAGGTTGTATAACGCTCCTGGGAATTATCCAAACTAAACTTTACCATATCCAATGGCCAAGCACTACTTCTCGTCTTCATGAGGAGATGTACATTGTACGTACATTTACTGAATTAATTATCTCCAAACAGAAAATTTACATTTACAAGTGGGAATAGAGTAGCAGTGGTGGTAGTGAGTCATGCCCTTGAAAGAAACTGCAAAATAGGGGAGACCTTCGCTCAACTTGATTGCTAAACTATTCGCAGCAGATCGAAATAAATTTTAAATAACCCTTCACACCAAATAAATCCAAGTCCGATGCATTTACAGACCCCATAGACTCCCTCCCCAGTAATCTTAAACTTTGCACTCAAAATATGTAAAGATATATAATATTATTAATATCTCCTTCCGAATCTCCAGCTTGTTCCCTTCTCATATTTTTAAGACAGTCTACAGTAAGAGAATTCAGTTTCTTATTATATCAATTTTGCCAGTACATTAAAATGCCTGAAGTCAAGTATTCAAATAGCTTCAAGCTGAATGGGAGAACACAGAGAGAGGTCTGGGTCTGAATTATATTCTTAGAGACAAATCTTTCCAACAATATTGGCAGTTTTATCAGCGCCAAACAACCTAGCCTATCAGGTCTGGTCCCATAACTACATCTCGTATAAGCTCTTCAGATAACATTGACGCGAATGCTTTGTTATTGCATTCGTACTTAGAGTTTGTACAGAATATGACGCAACGAGTAGTAAAAAGAGGTAATAAAACACAAAGACTCTTCTGCGACAAGTGAAATGAATTTTTTTAGGCTGTTCACTCTTAGACCTTAGTACGTGGAAATCAATACATTTAGTGTAAATCAACAAGGTTTGCACACAATGTGCATCCAATCATCGCAACACAATGATATACATATATTTATTTTCGCAAACCCAAGCAGCAAAAACTAGACGCCTTGCCTTGATGTCATATCCAGAGGATCATGAAACAACCCCCGCCACTTTAGCGTTAATTAACGGTGTAGAAATATATATTAATCAGGTTCTCAGCGTCACTGCCAGTTCCAGCTAGAAATGGCTATTACGGATTTCGACTACTCTGCGTACCATCAACAACAACTCATTAAACTATTGCATACTGCGTAGCGAATTAATCTTAATCGTTGCCTAAAAAAACCGTGACGGTTGAATTAAAATTTGTGATGGGATTTCCCCGACCTTATGCATTTTAATGCATACACCAAGATTCGGACAACACTAACAAAATGGATAAATGAGGTGACTGGAACCTGGAATCACCCGTCATGTCCTACATTCCAGTTACACTACATTCATGGGTCTTCAGTTTTTCAGACTCAGTAACTCAGCAAAGGTTTGTAATAATCGCCTGAAAAATTTCTCAGAAAATACAAAAAAATGAAGACGAAAGCGGGTATTATTTTGAGAATTGCCTGCGAGCATATGTACTAACTTGTTACTGTATACTCAACCACTTACTCCGTTATTATCCCATGAGAATTTGAAAATTTTGTGCAATCCAGTGTTGAGTGTAGAAAGTCCGACGAAAGCTCCAGTTGGAGAAAAACTACACGGATCCTCAAAGTTTATACAAGTCCAACAATCCTTGATAGACCAAATTTCTTAACATAATTTATTCACAAGGCTTACTAGATTCAGACACAACACCTCCAAATTATAGAATGGATATACCAGATATCCTGACCTAACCCGTTGGGGTAAAAGTTTCTCGCCTTGGTTCTACAGATAGACGATGGACCTGCATATCAGTTTACGAAAAAATTGGCATAATTACGTAGCTCTGCTATTACCAAATTTAATACTGCAAATGACATTAAATATTTACACCGAAATCGCCTACACCAAAATCCCGACTTAAGTTCACTGAAATCCTTATATTTCCAAGTCGTTTCTCCTAGACTTTTCAAAGAAAACTTGTAAGTTGCAACTAACAAGAAAAAATCCATACCCCGACGTACTTATTTTTTTCAAACTATTAACCCTCATGCAAAGATCAGCAAAAGTAATCAAACATATACATCATAACCTTGTATATCCCTTCAAAACTTCTACAATGTCATTCTATCTGATTCAACCTTATTATCCTATCCCTAGCTCGTCCTGTCTTTCCAAAATATCAGATACCAAAGGGCAACGGTTGAAACTTCCAGATATTTAATTCCATAGTCCACAGAAAACTGTGACACCCCTTTCTCCAACAGATCCTTGGCATCAGTTCAAATTATCCAACAATGCAATTAAATATCTGTGACCTACCCACCCACATTTCTACAAGAACCCTTCTAGCCAAAAAGGATTTCTCTCTCAACACAAATCTTTACCATGGAATCTCCGATAAATGTCCTCATTTTCAACCTGACCTTGCAACAACCCGCACCAAAGTCACAATATCAAAGCCAGAAGTCAGCCACCGCCTCCTCCCACAAGGAGCAAACATATCATGAGGATGGCACATGACATTATAAATTCGGTCAATTCAGCCTCCATCGGGTAGTAGTGGGATTAGGCTTAACCACATCCGACAAAGGGACTATAAAGAAAGGAATTCAATGCCTTCATCTCAAAATCTCAATACTGAAAGGGAATCACCTGAAAGGAAATTTCATTCCATTCCGTGACCAGCAAACCCAAGTAAAAAGTAGGTAAGAAGAAAAGCAGCTTACACAAGCAAAATTTTTATATGTATAAGTATTTCCTATTGTATCGTAAAGCAAATATCGACCCAACCCTCCGATGATATCCCTTGGATTTGGACCTAGGGGCTCACATGACAAACTATTTCCACAAAGATAAGAGAATAGAGGTGGCTCGATTTCGATTATACTTATTTCAGCTAGTAAACTTCCCGTAGTATCCACCTAACTTGTGACCAGCACTCCGATGGAGGCTTCTCCACCTTTTCCGAAACTCCGAAACGATATTAAAGTTTCAATTTTCAAAATTTACTAGCCTTCTACGGCTTCTATGCTACCAAACTAATACTCGCTGTGTCAGTTCTCATCAAAATAACAAATTCAAAAGCCGTCATGAAGGCGATGGAAATTATTATTGTTGAGTTCTATCACCTTTAGTTAGCTTCTGGTGTTTTTGGTGGTGATTATTTCATTACGAAATGATGTCAATGTCAAATTCGGTGGGTGTAACAGAGTTAGAGGAGATTTTTTGGAAATATTATTTTCAATAGCACACTGCGAAAATTATGAATATGGTGATGCCTTTCTGTATAAGAGAGGCTCTCTGAGAGAGTTGATACAAGTCACGATCTGCTGGGATGTATTCACAAGTCACAATGCTTTTAATAAAGATAAAAGGGCTATTAACTTGGTATTAAAATTAGCGTGTTGACGGTGCTGCAATGTCATATTTAATTTACGTGCCGTTTTGTCTCTCAACAGGTATTTTTTTTGTCAGAAGGACCTCCTCTAACCAATGTTTAAAAGCTCCAACGGACTTGTCGAAAGGCCTTGGCATTTTCAGCACACAAATTCAAATCCTAGAACTCCCAATGCTATTCGTCATTAAATTACCGGCGAATCGAATTTCTGCCTCCTTTTTCATATTTTATAGCTTATCGATCCCTTTAAATCCATTTATATATCAAATACAATCACAAGAACCTTATCATGGTAGTTAAGTCCAGACTTGCCATTTCCGATTACACAACTTTTACATTGACAAATCGGCTTTTTTTTGGATCAACGGGAATAACGGGATCACCTTGTTTTATTTCTGTGTTTTATTGTGTACTTAATTGGAGCAGAGGAAATTCCTCCTTAGCAAAACCTCCAACAATAAAATTTAATCAAATTTAAATTAAAAGAAATATGTGGATGCAGCCTACTCATACTCCCTCGTATAAATCCTCCATTTGTTAAGAAATTTAGAAAGAACGTTCTCTACAATGAATTCTCGCTACTTCAGACGAAATGCAAATAAACTCAGGAGATCAAATATTCCTATAACTTCTTTGAACGCAGAAACAGAAAAAACTTGGTGATTTAAAATTGAAGATTCAAGATCCCCTGTCATCTCTAGTTTTAAACTCTTATCATCCATATAAGCCAAAAAGTATTCTTGAACGAAATTACCCGAAAACACTTCAAGTTTTATTCTATACTTTCCGGATCAGTGTAACAACAGACAGACTGTGCCCCCCTTCCGGAGGAACTTGGTTGAGGTACCTGGTTCTCTTTTCTCCTTTGATCATCTCTTTTGCTGCCTCCTAACTTCTCAGCCTATTTTCTTTAAATCTCGACTCGACAAAATTCGGTTATTAAGCCCCCACAAACTTATTAAGTGGCCCCAGTCGCAGTCTTTTCTTCCGAAATTGCCCGCAAACCACAAGGCCAGAGAAATTATACCCATGCATTTCCAGCCACAAGAAATTTGTAAACCGTCCCATGGCTCCTGCATTAAACTAAATGAATTCTTGTCAGTGTTAATCAGTAAATCTGCCTTTCTCTTGGCTCAAGCCCTCAAGCTCACTATAGCAATTTCTTACCCGGATCTGCTAAAAGATTTACCCCCTCCATTTTATTAACACGAGAAATTGCTCAGTCCTGAAAGTCTTAAAACATTTTCCAAGTCCTATGGAATGGAACATCTTAAATAAGTAAATGTCTTAATAACCATCTCCCGCTCCGTCTCCAGTCTAGACTATTTCGTATCGACATTCTACTCATCAACTCATAACCTTATCTTTACGTGTTATACACAAAAATCCGCACTACTGATTGACACCGAAGACTTGCGTCATTCATTAATAGGCTTAACTCAGAGGACATTTCAATGTCTTCCGAATTCAACCCTGTTCACACTGTTTGAAACTGACACCGACCAATTTCACTCCTGTTTTGCTTTCAACTATCGAAGTCTCATATCTGAGACTATGATATGAAATTATATGCAAGCACGCAAGCATATGCAAATGTTCGGAACATCCTAAGCGCTCAGTAGTATAAATTAAGGCCGTACGCAATTTAAAAACCCCTTACGTCATGATAATAATAACACAAGCCTTCGGAAGGAAGAAACGCAAAAAGGACGAAGGTTCACTTCAACTCCAAGAGTTTCCCAGTGGACTAGTTGTCGTAACATTCAGTACACAGGGAGGTATACAGTGTACGGATGGACTGACATTTACAAGGAAAAAATTAAACTGAACGGAAACCTAAATTGCACAACTTTTGAGAAAAAAGCCATCACACATACATCCCCAATTACAACAAAAAAAGCAGACAAGGTGCTTACAAAGTTTTATTTAACGGGACTCCTACTACTGCCAACTGCAAAGAATCGAAAAACCTTGTCTTTAGAAACACCGTTGTCAGAAGTCTGCAATAAAATAATGTTAGAGTCGAGACGTGCTGTCGGAGCTCCACGATAAATGATGGATTATACATGTATCAAAGAGTATAGTCGAATTCCCAAGCCCAACAGCCAGCTGGCTCTCTTTTGTCTTCAGAAATCAAAATAATACTATAATACAAAACCAAAATACCCATTTGTCCCATAGGATTCCTAAGTATTATTATTATTGCCTTATCCTCCACCGATCCACATCCCCGATCCACATCCATTTTCATATCATCACCAACATACAACAGCTCTCTACTAGTACCAACTACAATTTAAGAAAACAAAATTGAAAACCTTATAGGCACAAGAAAATGTGTATTTTTTTGTTGGGTTTACTTCAAAACTCTTTTTACACAACTCAGCATGAAAATGATGAATTACTAGTACAACAAGTGACACTACTACATTATTATTATATTCACAGGGATTCTGTAAGCAATAAGAGTAACAGGGCCCGTACTGCACACTGTCAGTTTAGAGTTTACATTTTTTTGATTTTTTACATTTATAGAGAAAGATTAAAATTTACCAAATACTACGACAGTATAGTACTTATTAAGTACTACCTCCTTAAAAACTCCTTCGTTCGAGACCCAGAAAACCAGAACGAATAATCTAGTCAGGACAATCCAACTGGAAAGTTCATTTATCAATACTTGATAAAATTTAACTCTCTCATATTACCATAACCATTTTAGAGCCCTAAATACACCTAAACTACATGCCAAACTACCTATATTCCTTTGTTCACATACTTGCTTCCACTCAATAAACGCTCAATCGAATCCATTGAAAATTGAAATCAACGGAACAGAACAACTCTGCCTACTCTCCCAACACCTACAACATAACTGATAAAAACCAAACTCTCCGTAACACAAAATAGATACACAAAATCCGCTAATCTTAAGCTTAGAAAAACATTTAAAATTAATTATTTAGACGGCAAAGTCTTGAATCTTTTACTTAACTCAGAATTAACCTCTGAACTTCCTCCCTCCTTCCTGGTTCGTTATTAGTTTGTGGTATCTAATTCGCCCATACAAATATTTATTCGAGGCTTACCATCATTATCATCATCAAGCATCGAGATACTATTACTCACTTACTATGCACGAGCATAAATATAGTGTACACTGGGTGGATCTAATTACATACTAATCCTAGACATTTTTCTAATACTACAAAGTATATCCACACGGCTGATAGATTTACAATTTACAATAAAATACAGCTTTGCAAAACCCAGCCCAAGCCCCACTGTACGTACCACCAGCACAATTTTGGCACACTAACCCTCCTTAATGTAAAGGTAAGGGTCGTCTCTCTGTGGTTCTCTGTCCCGTCTCTTGTTCCATTGTAATTGTTACAAGACAAGTTTGAGAAGTTTGACATCTGGCAAACAGAAGACTTGATAGTTAATGCCATGTAGAGTGAAATTCTAAATTCAAACTAGAGCCATATATCTTCAATGCAACTATCAAATAAAAGCCCCACTATCTTTTAATACAAAACTATTAGCCATGCACTGTGCTTGCAGAGTGTGTCCATTTAAAAGTTTTTTAAAACATCATCAGGATTATTGAGGATACTCAGACAGGAGTAAAGGGTTTAAGAATACAGGATTTCATCGCGTGTATTGAAATTTGCAACGTAATCTCTCTATAGACTAAATAATAACAATATTCTCCTGCATTTTGCACTCTGTTCAGTTACAGACTTTTCACTGACTTTTGTAACCATTTCATCAATCCCCTTGTAGAATTTAAAAACTTCGTTCCACCACCACCACCTTTCTTGATTTAGACTTTTCTGTCGAGGATTTACAAGTTGGAAACCACCACTAACCACCAACTACCGAAACTTAGCAATCTGAATTTGATATCCCATTAGAGTAAATGTGAAATAAAAAAGTTTTTCTTTCTTTCTTGTGAATTTAGAATTTACGAATCCTGAGCTCAATTCATTAGACATATAGAAATAGATATCATTTTACATTTTTACAACCAATTATCTTTAATACCGTAAATAAATATAGCTTTATGTTTACAGCAAATAACTAGCTGGTAATCCTAATTGAATATTTTAATTGTCCTCCCCGTCTGTTACGTCCACCTGAACTAGTCTATAAATATATGTAAATATATATATACACATATATATTTATCTTGTCTAGTTATGTTCGTGTGAGCAAATACTAGATTCGCTGAATCAAGGTAGAAATTAAGTTCGTTTGGAGTTCTAAAATATTCATAGGTGGCTTAACACTGAGGGACATAACTTGGAGCTAACTAACTTATGATTATAAATTAATACTACGATATACCAAGGGAATGCTAAGAGTACTTACACAGAGCACAGAGCACAGAGAAGGAGAGATACACAGGGAACAAAAGTACTTTCAAAAGCCAAAGATAAGCACATGCTTTTACTACACTAAAGCCTCACTAAAGGAATCCATCAACACAACCAACTTGGACAAAGCGATTGCCAAACAACTCATTGCAAATTCAACGGCTTGGGGAATGACTATTGCAAATTCATACATAAAAAACCCTTTCCTTGCATTGCACTATGTGATTCAGCCATTTTGTGTGATGGGAGAAGAGATAGAAATGTATTCGTAACACTAGCAGCAGTGCATAGAAATGATACACGTAATCTCAATCAGAACCCAGGCCCACTTTCGTCAATATAAGTTTATATATTCAAATACAAATACCACATTATGTCATTAAATCCCCAACAATCTTTAGCAAGAATCCCAAAATTCGAACATTTTACCGAGCAATTGAATTCATTCCGTCTATTTACATTTTATCCTGTTATAAAAATATAAGATACATTTTTAACCTAATACGAGTAAAACAATACTAATATTGCATTCAAAATCATATTTACATTTGAAACGGTCAAACCAGGGTGTTACATGGATGTTACAAATTCTATACCCTTTAAGATGGATTTATTCAAACACATATGCAGTTGGACCATCCACTAGAATGATAAGCCCAATTGCACAATGTTTTGTTGAATTTCAAAATTTAAATTTCTAATGACCTTTAATATACGTTACACCCAAACTCCATGAAAATTTCCATAGAATTGATCATCTTTGCTACGAAGCTACGACTCTTCGACTACTGTTACAATTGATGGAACTAAGATATGATTTAGTAATTCAAAGATTGCGACAGATAAGGGGCAAAGAAATTCAATATCTGACAGTATAATTCTTGTTTTTTCAAATAGTCCTCCTCATTAATATTTAAATGGGATCAATGCGATGGGAGGATGGCTCCATGAATTCTCTATCGGATGCGTTAGGCGGTGAAAGAATTAAACCAACCGACTAAATAGGCTGTCTTTTTCATGAGTCAGCTTATAGTGGTTTTTGTGGAACGAGACGAGGATCATATCAGATTCTCAACTTATTTAATGGCATACTGACGCACTAACTTTTTCTGATCAAGATGAGATCAAATTTCAAAATTTAACTATTGTCGGTTGGGAGGCTCACTTTTTACCGACATAAGCATGCATACATTTCATACAGCCACGGAGCCACCCACTGAAATTTTCCACGGCTAAATTCTTAAATTAAATCTTTTCTAAAGAAACCTTAAGATTCCATTCTTTCTCACTGCCGCGATGGTGCGTGATAGCTTAGTGGATATAATAACAGTTTGACAAGCACAGGGAAGCATTGACGCATTGAAAAATTATTTTAAATCTAGCTTACCTTGGGTTTGTACAACCACTTCCGAATAGAATTCATCCCGTCCAGGATCTGATTGAGGAGCACAGGCGCTCCTACTTCCCTCTTTAAACCAAATTGAGTCTCAATCCCGAACAAGGATCAGGGGCCACCAACTTTTATCAACAATCCTACGTGGGAGTTCAAGTCCCCACTCGACTCTTGTTTCAATTCAATCCAGTCGCAATTCACGAAACAATTTCAAACTTCACAACCTTCAGCAAAATTGCTCCTGCACTTGACTATCTCCAGGTGACCTTTTCCCAGACAAATTGTCTTCAAAAGTTTCAAAAAGTCTTTGGTACTCGTTTCTTGTCACCGGCTATCGTTGGAACCTGCACCGTCCCATTTAAGAGGAGGATATGATCAAACTTCTGAAATAAAGACATAAAAAAAGAGATTAATTTTCAAACACTATTGACTACAGTAAACATGAAATCTGAGAGCTAGAGTCTCGGGTAGGTAATCATTTTCTAATGATGGTATTATTGTTAGACTATAATATGGAAGGAAGATGGAGATTTCGTGGAAACCGAGCCTCTAAGTGATTCTGCTTGTCCAACCTAGGACAGATGACACTAAGAAACGTATCCCCATATAGCAAGACTCTAAGCCTGGCAAGACATACAACTGATCGATGAGTAATCGACTCGTGATTACCCTAGAGAAAAGCAATAAGAGACCACAACAAAGAATTCCACAAGCATTAATTACTATCCTCATTATCCTAGCAACGTTCGATTCGTCAACCTTTCTCTCCCGTGTAGTGGGGGGTGACATGACGTGAAGTAGGGTCTTATGTTACTAACCATGGGCCCAGTAATCCAATCCAATCCACCGTTTACCAATTACTTTCACAACATTTTGCCCACTTGACTTCCTCACTGGCTATTAAATTGTAGAAAATACCAGCTTCTCTAGATTTGAGCTTCTGGCTTGAGACTGACTTATTGAACCGTGTAATACTGAGCTGATTGCGAGCGCAGGCTTTATGTTGTAAAAGTAATTGGTATATTGCCATATTGGTAATCGATTCAATCCATTACGATATCCCTGCTTATTCACAATTCAATCACAGTTTCCCTGCTCTCAATTTCAGAGACTGTTAAACTGAGGTTTGACGTGCGACGTGAGTAATAACAAAATTAACTATTATGACTGTCAGTGAGATGATAATAATGTTATAAAATTATATTATGTTTTTTATGAACCCTCTTGGCAACTGTGCACTGCAGCATGTACACACAGTCCCACTATCACGTTTTTAAATTCGAAATATATCATTAGTTCTCTAATTTATCTCTCTTAGATCCTAGTGTCATAGTCATACTAGTCATAGTATCATGTTCATGTCTCATATGTCAGCTTCAAAATTTTGAACGATAAAAAACTAGCTTGGCCATAATAGCTTCTCTCCTTCAGGAAGAAAAATAGCTAAATGCTAATATAATACTTGACTCACAACTCTCTCTCTTTCTCTCCTCCTCTCTTCATTTTTTTGTTCTACAATTCACAATTAGAATCAAAATTACAAAACATGACTTGCTCCTCTCATAGTGTTGTCCGAGGAATTGGAAACATGATAGGAAATGAAAAATTAATGGAAACAACACCCGAATGTGCAATGACTCATTCATCATTCTTTGAGCAACTGTGGGTTTGGATAGAACGTGTCTTTTTTAAATGAAATTACTGAAAAGTGCAAAGTTTACAATATTTAATGATGAGCTTACAAGTTACAGATGATAAATAATTACAAGGATGTCCATTAAGAAACTTTAAACTAAGTTTCAATTCTCAATGAAATATTTCTCAATTCAAACTTTGAAGACAAAAAGAAAAGTAGAGGAGAGTAGGAGAGCCTGCCTTAAGGTCAAAACGTTGTGATTCTGCTATAAATTATCTTTTGTTATCTACAGTATTTCTACAAACATCAAACGTGGAGAGAGAGAATGAGGAAATTAAATTTGAAATCTTGCAGTGACTCACAGTTCAGTTTAAAAGCAATCCGAATTGAGAATTTGAAAGCTTTTCAAGCTACGATTAGACGATGAACGTCGTTATCACTAATTTTAAAAATTTTACGCGTAAGCTCTTCAAAGCTACAATATAATACGTGATGATCTCACTTTTGATACCATAATGTACCATTCTTCGTTATTAGATTGGTGAGTTGTTGTTTTTTGAATTACAAATTTTAAAAAGAACCTTTTGTGACTTGCCTGCATCCTTTGCTCCTTTAACTTAATGTGTAATGAGGAAAAATCTGTTAATCTCATAATCATTTCACATTTTGATTCAACTTGCTCTTGGTAATTTCACTGTCAATTTTGCCCTTCTCACCTGGGTGAGAAAAATTTACAGCTCCTTGAAACGATTTCGAATTTCAACGCACTTCACACTTGCCACTTTAAAATCAAAAAATTTGTCCTTCAATCTGCTGTGCAAATGCAACTAAAATTTCTATATTCGACTGTTTTAAACTTAGAGCAAGAGAAACTATATTCGAATTTATTTATTTTTGGTGCAACTCGGTACTTTAAAAAAAACTATTTGGTGGATTGATTGAGCTGATGGATTGTATTATTATTCCACTTCTACTAGAGTTTGTAAAGGAAGGATTGTTTAAGAATTAGGATACACACTAGAATGGAGCTTGAACGAAGGATAAAAAGAGAGTATTTAATTCTTGTAAGTATCTTTTGTGATTGTTCTCTGTGGTGGTTATTTTATTATTGTACGTTCTATTGGTTAAGAATTCGTGAGGAGACGGACCTTCAGGGCTAACTTCTTTCTTCGGCCACCAACTAGTTTCTTCTGCCTTCATTTCTCATATATCCGCCACCTCTTCTACTCTTCCTTCTCCATGCTCCCTTCTCTATATAAATCAGACACTCTCTATATACCCTGTTCTATCACATCAAGGGCTGTTCATAACCTACTGGATGTAAACACTGATGTGTCATCTAGAACAAAGGACAAATTGAACTAACTTGACTGCGGCTGTTTACTAGAAAATACTATATGGAGGGACACTTAAATATTGATGTGAAACAAAGTTGGAAGGTTTGAAAAGGAATACGAGCTTCTAAGTAACCTTTAAGCATATCCTAAACGGTAAGGGCATATGTCCCTTCATGGGACAGACTAAATGCGGATACGAGTACTGTACTGGACCCTTGATTTTTTAATGGAACAATTCCTTGAAATTGTCATCTCGACCTGGACCTTGATACTTACATACAAATAGAATACGGTGCCCTTTGAACTGTAATTATTAATTAGGGAAATTCATGAATCTAGCAATAAATTAAATACAGAAGCAGAAAATTTTGATCGATTTTGATTCTATAATATCTGTAAACTAGTTGTATTAATCCCTGTTACAATCAAGATGACATGATCCAAGATGTCAAATCAAGTCAAACCTCAGAAAGCATGAGACACTGTTATTGGAAGGTTTAAATATTGGATCTCAAAGCACCCTAAACTTTATCATACATTATGGAAAATGCTTTGGACTATACTGCCCGGATAGAGTGTCATATTGAATTTAAGTCATTCATTTAATGCTTTAATAAAACTCTAGTACTAACCGTTTGTGAGTGGCCCTTGAAAGAAATACTACGACAGAGAGTAGAGGACTAGTAAGTAGTACTAGTAGATACTATTTTAGTATGAGACATGCAGAAAAAAAATTACTACACTCTCCTCATACCAGTAGAGTATGCAGCGTACCACTGTGTGAATATCTACGTATGAAACCCTTACGCCTCTTGCAATAACACTTAAGATTTTAGGTAAAATAGTCGAGAATGTTATTGTGGATTTGAAAGGATTGAAATCGCACATGAAACTCTGGCTTGGGGGAGCTCCGAGTTGAGAGAGACAGGTTCGCCACTCGAAAGGTTTACGTAGAATTTTGGAATTCCTCTTCCCACCCTCGCCGCTAAAGTTTAACTTATTTCACTCATGAGAACAATGCCATAGTGTGAAGAAGCCTGAGTTGAAGCCTTCGATGTTCGAGATTCTAAGAAATTGTACTGAAAATGTACTGGGAATCGAAGAACTCCAGAAATTACTTGAGTCGATGTAAATTATTACTGAAAGGAACATCTCCAGGCATATGTACTCGTGTGGTTTATAAAAGGGTCTTTTGAGTTCATTTAAACTTAAGAGGAATTTAATGCAATCTCTATGAAATTTTCATGACATTTCATTGATTTAATATCGAAGCTTGATCTCTGGTATTTGCCTGTCAATTTCTAATCTAGCTGGCCTTCTTGGTGGAATCTGACATTGTACTCAAACGTTTAAGTGTTTGTGTTGGTGAGTCATTTACATCAAAGGGAGATCTGACAAAAGCTTTAATTTGGATTGTATTAAATAGTATACAAGGATTTAAATAGTGATTAATTACCTTTAATTTCGTTGAGTTGGTTGAATCGGATGAAGAGGAATGCACTGGATAACTTCGCCGTAGTCTTATTTTTAAGGATTAGATATCAGGATATCCACAGTTTTAAAATAGGTTTGAGCTTTGAATTTGAAACTACTGAACTTGACGCTGAGTCGTTGAGATCTTTTGAATAATACAAACTTATGAAACTTTGGGTTTCCTTAATTGGGAATATATTTAAAAGCTGTAATGACTGTGTAATGAGTGTACAAAGTATAAAGTATTTAATTTTTAGTCTGGAAACATCGGCCAAGATTTTAACCACATAGTTTAGGGAGTAACTTGTACTAACAAAATATATTAAAATCCCACAGTCCCCTTCCAGATTTTGGACCTTGATTGATTCACTTTTTCTCTGGCAAGGAAAGTTCTTCTACAGCTTAGTCTCTCGATTCGCCTAAAAACTATTTTGTTGATAACTGGAGAAATTTTACTCTTCATTTTCGTCATCCCCCTTTTGCCTTGAAATAAATGTGGAATAAAGTGAGGAGATTAAACTTTCTTAGCACTTGGAAATATGATTTAGTTTATCAGGGATTTGGAAACTCTTTTATTTTTCACAACATTTTTGCACGCTGAGCTTATGACTTCAAGATCAGTTGTCTTGTCACAGATGCATCAAACAGACTAAAAGAAGAGTCTGGCCACACTCACCTTTTTATATAATTATTTATTCTTATGGGTTGTTATCGACAAGATGACTCACTTCTAAATCATCTTCATCCCACCTACCTTGCTTGGATGTTCTGTAGCATAAATATCATAACCTTTGCATCTTTATCTCTATTCCCACACTTAAATAGATACAACCACTCTTACAGATTTTAACTAAATCCTTTGAATAAAAAAAGCTCTTTAATCCACAAATCAAGACCAGCCAGCCACTTTTACAAGCTGATTCCGACCTGTCTTATTCGTCCAGAAATCCTCTCCAGATGTTGGTTGTGGATAAAAATTGTTTTAAAAGGGTTCTGGTATCTCTGGATTGTACTTATGTGTATGCATATATACTGTATTTTCATATTAAATAAGATTAAGTAATTTTACGGAAAGTTCAAACTTCAAACCGTACCTGTACCTTTAAATACGGGTGTTATTGCTGAAATTGAATTGGAACTATATAGTTTATCGAGTTTATCTCAAGTTTCTAACCTACGATCCAAAGTTTTTTTTAAATATTTCCGTTCATTCATGGGTTTGGATTTCTGTAAGCAGACTAATAACGGCAGAGTTTGTAATGAAAGATTATACTTAAGGCCCCAGAGTAGTTTCAAGGTAAACAAAATAAATAAAATAATCTTTTGTATTACTCATTAAAATAACTTTTCCGAATTTTCTATATCTAAAACCAAAGTACTGCTATCTTAATTAATTAATCAACACCCTTTAATGATAAGTCATAATACTCATAATAGTCATAATGCACACATCAAGAATTTTCAGTAAGTACTATTATATTCATGATTACAAGAAGATTTTAAGTTACTTTTTGGAATTTTTTCATTGTTTTCTGGCATATCGATTTCAAACGATAACCTGGCACTCAATTAATTTAAAAGTCTGGTCGAACTGCAGATCCACAAGTTCCTTTGCAATTTTCATGAGAAAAACTTAAATAAGTTTTTTTTCCATTTATTCCCAATACTTTTCTGTGGGTTCCATATTGTAGAAAAAGAGGTTTTTGAATTTAACTGAATTATAAGAATCTCGGCATGTGTGTATCAGATACTAGATCTGTATTTCAATTCATTTGATACAAAATTTGAACGTTGAAGGGTTTATTTAGAACTTTTAACCTTTTAATGTATTTTTAATTTTCCTGTACCTTAAAATTTATTTTATTTTTCACTTTTTTTTAGCCATTCTGTCTAAATGAATTTGCAAAAAGACTTTTGATATGCCCTCCGCCATGAATTTGTCTTTCAAATGCTTGTAGTATCAAACTTGAACAATGACCAGATAGAGATAAATCGTCGTTGCAAAATTTTTTAATCAGGTGAAATTGCAAGTGAAAAATGAAAAATGATAGAGATTTCATGAAAAATGAAAGATAAAGATAGTTGAAATATGAAAAATGAAAAATTGAAATTTCAAGGAAGTTTTGTAGTTGAAAAATTAAAAATTAAAAATATTCATTGAAATCTCATGAAAAATTTAAAATATTCATTGAAATCTCATGAAAAATTTAAAATATTCATTGAAATCTCATGAAAAAACAAAGTCTAGAGAACATGGACATTGAAATCACTCAGGTAAGTTTAATACCAATGTGTAACCGAATTTAAATAATTCTCGGCAACTTCGTAAAGTTTTCATCATTCAAAATTTCCATTTTTCATCTTTCAATTTTCACAAGTCTTGAAAAGTTAACTTTTATTTTATTCAATTTTTCAGATTTTTCAATTTTTTCATGAAAAATATTCATTTGCATTATTCAAGTAGCCTTAAGTCTATGCAACAATTTTTTGCATTTGAAGTCAGTAAATGTTTTTCTGTTAAATTTTAGACTTTATTTGTGGGGTTGATTTTGGCGATATTTATCACAATCGGGACATTTATTTGTGCTTGCAGTGGGACAAGTTATTCATTTATAACAAATATCTTATCAAACTAATCTACGTACCGACTAACACTACCAACTAATCAATGGATCTGTATCTCCGATAAAAAGGTCTGACTGAATAAGGAATACATTGGGTTATCTTCGGATATTTTTTAAGATAAAAATAACAATAAATAATTTTTCTCGTATATATTAGGTGGTTGTGAAGGTTTTCATTCATTTAATTGTTTGGAAATGTCATTCTCATTAAAGAACTGTTGATGTTGATCCATAAAATTTTCCCAGTTGTGCCATTGTGGAAGAAAAAGTTTAAATGAATTACTTATATGTAGTTCCTAGCCTTTCACTATTCCATTGATCGATCATGGCTACTACAAAAGTTGCAACGAACATGTTCGGAGAAAACTTCATACACGGGGTCCGTTTCTTTCTAGAGTTCCGTAGTAGGAACACCAAATGGTATTGCTATTATCTTTTGTCTAGATAATAATATCTTTCCTTAGTGCGATATTTCGTAGAAATTTTAATCTCTGTTTTGGAAATATTTTATTGTTTAATTTACTTTTTCCAACGTTTCTTGTTCCAATAGCGGCAATAGCCATACAATTGCAAATTTTCTACGATCCCAGTATATCAAGATTTTTTTCTTTTAGACGGAAAAATACTCATTATTAGTTACAAACACAATAAATTAACTGTTGAATTTCTTTGGAATGAATGGGGGCTACTAAAATGAACGCGACACATGTGTAACCACGTATGTAGGCGACAATTATGCTCGACGAAAAAAATTGTACGCCGAAGGTTATGTAGGTTTCCCGATACTAAAAAAACATTTTTTTTGTTACCGAATTGTCCCCGTGCATGTGCGATCGAAATCCCAAAATCGACTATCCAAAATGGTATTAGCCAAAGTTTTTATCCAAATAAAAAATCTTCCATAATTTACGTACCCTAATTTTATCCAAAATTTACAAAGTCAATGTTTGTATAATATATTCAAATTCGAATTGTATAAAATGTTGTATAAAAACTGATAACATTGTTTTGTAACCTACAATCCATTAGCCTGTACTTTTTTCTTTTCCCTTCCCATAATTCAGTGTCTTCTGAATTTCTTCATGAATATTCAACTGCTCATTATAAGATTTCGAGGCCTTTTTAGTGTAATTGCAATAATAATACCTAATAATACCTAACCTATACCGACTAGCAACTACCTCCTATATTTTGGATCTGTATCTCTGATAATAAGGTCTGTCAATAAATAAATACAAAAAAAAATACAAAAAAAAAATACAAAAAAAATAATGGTCAACTTTTTCCGTCCTAACACCGTAATGATAGGAATACCCATTGAATGACACTTGATCTTATACACTAGTTTTATTACCTAAAATAAAAGTCAGTAGTTCGTTGATTGTAAAATTTTTATCAGGACCTTTTATTTTAAAATTTGTAGAGAGTAACTCCCAGTAAATAGGACCGTCTCAGTCATCCTCATGTTAAAATCTGAAAATTCGATTTTAATTTGGGGATAGATGCCGTATTTGGATCATTTTAATTTTGGATATTCATCATTTTGTATAAAACTTCTGGCTATTACCATTTCGGTTAGTCATTTCTGGGATATGGCCTACAACCGTCACCATATGTCAGGTACATAAATGCTGCGTATTAATAAATAAATATATATATTATAATAAATAAATAAATGTGTCCACTCGTGCGATCGCGTCATCAAAATTTCAGCAAACCTCTTTTAAAGCTCAGATCTTGTTATTTGTATTATCTGACCGGACAATGGCAAAAACAAAACACGACGAGACCCGATGCGAAGAAATTACAACTTGGTACAATTGAATAATACGCATATACTAGTTTTAATTGTATGAGGATGTCTGAGGATAACTTACTAGTATGAACTAACCAACACATAAGCTGGATTTCCAAAATATTTAGTATTGAATGGTTAACATTTACATAATACTTGATTTGTACATCCCCAATAAAAACATTTGTTTGGCTATAAGCAATATAACAATACTGTTACCACCGATTCAAACTACGCCTTCTATTTAAAATCTCGTGCTTTGATTTTAGCTTTAAGTATTGAGTAAGCGCCAGGCGAATCAGACTGGTCATCCTCAGGTTCAAATTTATATAGTCCCTAGCTTTAATTGTTTTGACACAATACTAGCATGTGGAAACATACGTAGTGTTTTGGTAGTGTTACATATCGCCTCTGCAGACTTATTTAGAAACGTACTCGGATTTTGAAACTATTGACATTGATGTTGGCAAATCGTAAGATGGATTAAAATATTTTATCATATGCGTTTAATTGGGTAGAGGATTGCTCCCTCGAAAAGGTGTGTCCACATAATCCTTAGACAAGATTGGTAACTCGATTTCATGTTTTGACACATCCTTCATACTTTTTTTCGACTATTTATGACGCGGACGCATTTGGATTCCTAATTCTTGATACGAAAATAAATACTGTTGATCGGAAATATACTATTTCTGAATTGTTTTTAAGCATCTGTAATTATTTTCCTAGTTTTGTCAATAGAATGAGGTATTGTTACTGTAAGTGTGTAATGCGATAGGATATGATTTTAGTGTGTTGTTTGCCATGTTCTAAACCAGTCGAAATTACCTTGGCCCAGCTCGGTTCAAAAGACACTTGTTTGATGGAATATAATTTTTTGAACTCCATACATTAGCATCACTCACGTTACTTTCAGTCTGTCAGGTTTAAACAACGTCAAACGTAGATGTCTGGACGATAAGCATCACTTGTTTAGCCTGGTAATGTTGATGAACAAGATTTTTATGAGATGGTAGATTATGATATTATTGGTCCTGTACTCCTGTACTGTATTATATTGACACGCTCTTCTTAATCGTAAAATTCCTAATTCGATATTCATCAAATGATAAACTATGGAATAGTTTATGACCCTGGGAGTGTTTTCAGTTCAAAGTTCATTTCATCTTTTACACTTGAAACTAAGTGAAGTAAATAACTTTTCTGGGTGATGATCGTTCTATTACTGTTATTTTAATAATTTAGGGTGTTTAAGGACAGTTTTACAATAAATGTAACCTATAACGTCAATATCAAGTTTCATCAACATCAAAGTTTCCAATTTCGAATTTATTATATGTATGTTTGATTTGCTTCGTTAGTTCGAATACGAAAGCCAAAACACAAAATGAGTGTAAGGTTTGACACGCAGGATTTTGCAGAAATAAATGTCCGAATCAAAATACCTTCTCTCCATACCGATGAAACACTGGTTTTCAGGCTGAAGCTATAGCTTAGTACCTCAAACGCATAGATTGAAAGTAACAATTGAAAATAAAGTTTAATTTAAAAAATTCAATTCCTAATACGGTGATTCTTCATAAGTTCCATCAATTATTTTAGCGAATATATTTCGATATGTCATTTTAATGTTAGTGACCTGACAAGTGAGCCAGAAACACCTCCTACTCGTATCGTTAAGCCCTATGATTTCCTAAAACTTGTGATCCTATTTATGTAGAGCAATCTATAAAAGTTATTCAGCTGGAAATCAATAGGAATCCCACTTTAAAACAAATAAAGTTAATTACACAAGGTTTTGTGATAATGGGACGACATTCTCTACGGTTATTAAAGTAACTCTGGTGAGGAAAAATGTGTGGGCAGAGTGGTCGGATCAAGTATCCTTTATCCTTCAACACCGTCATCCTTTAATAATAAGTCCCATCGAATTAGTCACAGTTGGTCATTTGACATTTGAGGTCAATTGAATTGCCAGAAACTGAACCATCCCTTCCACCTCGGGTCTATTATTTGTGCCCCTTAGAATGTATGAACCTCTGACACTCATTATACATATAATATGTGCTCGTGTGATGTTGGATGTGATCAGAGGATGAAATCAATGGTTGAAATTACAAGGCAGAAACCACCCTTTGTAGTCCTGAGTCCAATGCGCACTACTACTCACTCCGATTCGGAGACAAAACTTGATAAGGGCTCTACTATCTTTAGTATGGATAAATGTATCTCATCCCGAGAACTATAGAAGAATGACAAACTACCCTATCCGAACTAATTACTAACTCCTGGCCTCTGCATTACCGCGGTGGAGTTTCTCTCTTGTATAAAAGGCTACATCGGGTCCTAGATCTTGGTCATTTAAACTCTGCAAGTCTTACGGATATAATAGGAGTGCAAGGGAGCTTCCGACGTTATTAAAGTTTTGAGCCTTGTTCATTTTCTAAGGGCTTCTACATCTCTCCACACTACCAAGTTTCGGCTTGTCTCTCTAAATTCATATTTGTGATTATTACGGGACAGACTAGGAAAGCGGAACATCCCTTATCAAGAGAGAACTCGAGACAACAGAGGGAATAACTTCTGAACTCTCCCAGCTTAATTATTAATTGTTGGAATTTGGAATAAAAATTTACAAAAAAATCAAAAATGCCAAACTTTCACCCAATCTTGTCGTCTTCTGCTCAGTCTACTTCAACTCTTTTTTCAACTCCTGCACCAGTGTAAGTACCTTTGAATCTAGCAATTCTTCATTTTATGATATTTAGCTTAGTGAAGAGCTGAAAAAGTCACTGATTGGTTTTTTAAAACCAATTAATTAAGCTATATCTGTATATAGTACTTTGTATAGACCTCCCTTTGCCCAAAACATTTTTTCGATACGAAACTATCCCTAATCCATAAAATTCATTGGTACTTTGAGTTCCCAAAAACATTTTAGCATTCAAAATTGTAAATTTGAAAAAAACATGACTGGGAACTTTGTCTTCAAAGAGTCCAATATGATCCTAATTGTACGGCTTTTAAGCTTTTGTATGAAAACAAGACTTGATGAAGTATTTTCAATTATCAGATATTCGAGACACAGCTACAGGGCAGAGAAAGGTGATACATATTTGGCAGTCACATTCGACCAAGTTTAGAACTGGGCTAGGAAAGTAAAAATTAATTAGTACGTGATCAAACTGTCAATGGTCACATATAAGGGAGCTCAGTAGTAATCCAAGTTGACAGTCTAGGCCTCGGTACGATAGCCACAACTAATACCAGGAGTGTGTTGGGTCTTTAATTTCCAAGAAATCGGCAAGTATTGTAGGAATTTGTTCCAATATTAATTCCACTTACATGGGGGTAGCCACATAACATCATGTATCGAGTTACTCCTTTTCTTCAAAGTTCATTAAAGGGTTCTTTCTGCAAGAGGATTGCTATTTTTATTATTAGTATCTCTCCATATCCGGCCACCCTGGGTTATTTTCTAAATCTCATATCATTTTTGTGCTAAGCATGTCCAGTCGAAAAACCAAAGTATGGAAAAAGCATCCTTGCATAGTTCCCTTTTAATTGCAATGGGGATTCTCTTTTATTTCGACTTTATCTAGTTCAGATTACTTTTCTTTTTGAAGCTTAGCTTGACTGAACACATACAGATGGAACTAAGAGACAGTTGCATCGTTTTCATCTTGGTCAAATTTTTCTTAGCTGCTCCATTCGTATGCTTTGCACATGCTGTGCATCATAATATGTCAAGAAAGTCAAGAAATTATAAAAGAATTATGTTTGGTATTCATTCCTTCGGATTATTAAGTATCGACAGATACTTTATGCGAATGCTCTTGCGTCCGTCCGTCCGTCCGTCCGTCCCTCCGCACGATTACGCTCGAACGGGTCAACCAATCTTCATGAAACTTGGCACACAT
>JAQFYM010000464.1:0-66196 GCA_034694785.1 Agrenia bidenticulata
GATGTGTGCCAAGTTTCATGAAGATTGGTTGACCCGTTCGAGCGTAATCGTGCGGAGGGACGGACAGACGGACGGACGGACAGACGGACGGACGGACACAAGAGCATTCGCATAAAGTATCTGTCGATACTTAATAACTAAAGCTCTCAGAACCTTTAATAAATATTTATAATTAATCTTCCTTCGGTATAAGATATAAATTACTATTAGGCATTAAAAACATTGAACCTTCGATTTGTACATACAAATCGTCACAGGTGTATAAATACACGTGGATACATACCTGGATCCGAATCATGGTTTTCACCAGCAATATTTGCATGATAAAGTTGTTACAGAATAAATAGAACTTTGACCAACTTGATTTTATTTGATATGATCTTTATGCAGCAGAGTTTGACAGGTCTACCTTTTTTCCATTCACCTGTGAACTATCTAAACATTCAAATCAATAAGTATCAGGATCTGTAGTTAAAAAATCAAGAACAGCGTCTGTCGTTGATTAAATTGGTACCACAATGCTAGATCCATGAGGTTGCAAGAAAGTTTGAGAAAAGACACAGAGGGGAAGAGAGTAATACAGGAGCGTTAAGGGACCGGAAACAGAGTATTTATTTGCAATGCTGAGGAATGGATTTTCATCATCTTGATTAGGAAGCCCAACATGTAGAAAGGGAGAAGAAATGATTATTGTACAACAAGCCCCGTGATCTCAACTTTCTCAACAACCTTTCAAACAGAGACACAGTCTACTTACCCAAACCTATGTTTACTTACCCATACGGTTCGTTCGTTTGGGTTCTCGAAACGAAGTAAGTCTCCAAAGATCTTGAAATTTCGATCGTGAGGGTGAACTTAATATATTAGTGTTCGTTCTTGGAGAGTTTCTGGGGAAAACTTTCTCCACTCAACGACTGCCGTGTCTAGCCCCCCAGTGTAGTCTAGCACTAAAAATATGGGGAAAGTGACGGGATGGTCTGCAAGTAATAAAATGGGAACCATCTTATCCAGAAGGAGAGGTCAAGATGTGTAGTTGGAAAGCAAATAGAAGATCTCCGAGAGCAAATTCAGCAAAAAATTTCGAGCACTCAGATAATGGATCGAGATAATGCCAAGAATATGTACATAACTTTATCTACTTACACAAGACTTGTGTGACTTTTCCCCCAAAAGAGTCCTGAAAAGAAAGTCTTAACATTGCAAGATTGTTTCCCTCCCACGTCCAATACACGTCTACCCCATTAACAATGTTTTAGCAGTAAGCCGAAAACTGTACTTTCGTACGGTTTAAGGAAGCTTCACTCGTTATGTATTTTTGTCACTTAATAAAACTATGGAACCTTGAACCTTCCTTCAAGTGAAATTATGAGACCACAAATTTTGAATTTTGTGGAGTTAAGATGATTAAAACAGTAAAAAAAATTCATGCCTGTTTTGAAATAGATAAAACCTGCTAGGTTTCAGCAGAGATTATGAAAGTTTGTTGCCCACAGGATTAGCGATGGAAGCAATTTTATTCCATGAAACTTTTATAAAGTGAAAGACTATGGTTGTAATATGAACCCATGTCTCGTCTCAAATAAGGTTACCATTGCTTCGAAGGTTATACATAGAGTACAATATTTGTTCATTACTCGGATAGAAATTTAAATTTTGTCATGCACAATGCCATCATGCCGTCATGATTTCCGTTCTTTGGAAACTTCTGAAGAACTCAGAGGTCGAGTGGGAAGATAGAATCGATTGAAAAAGAATATTTTTATGCTGAGAAGATTCCAGAAGCAAAGCAGACATTTGGGAAAAAGATCCAGTACCATTAAGAGGAATCCTCGTAAAAAGAGGCAAAATGAAGTGAAGGACCCCCTTGCAAGAAGTCAGGCATAACCAAACCAAGTACACATGTTGTTAGTGACAAGCAGATTTGCTTTGGTAGAAACTGAGAAACACGAGACAGAAGACTCAAGACTGAGGGCAACCGATTCGTAGCCCCGGAAAAGATTGCATGAATCAGGGTTTTACATTCTGTCCTTTCTCTTTTGTGTAACTTCATTCAAAGCAAAGCGTCTTTCATTCTTAACTACCTGACACTTTTCTAGACTTGCTACAAGACGGGAAAAAAAACTTGTTAGGAAACAAGACTGTTGCATCCTTCCCTGAGCTCCTTTGGATTCCGAGTCTCTCCCTCACTATTTCCTACTTTCTAATTTAATGGGGAACGAGTTTCCAATTTATGTCTTTTACATCTAACCCCCACAGTTTGCTAGTTGGTTTCTCCACGTCGATAGAAATGCTTCCACTACTTCAGTCCAAGTCCGATAAAAGGAAACAAAATAAAATGACAAATTTCAACATTGTAAAGTAGATGGGTACTGGGAGTGGAAGTATACACAAATTTTAGAAAGAAAACTCTACCTCCACTTATCCTAATTCCACTCCCGAGACTCCCGACATTTGTCCTCACTGTACACCAATCTCATTGATAGTTACATGGGATTCGGGATTTAATAAAAGCAGAGGGATAAATATTACATCTTCCAATTAAATTAAATGGTATAAACCTTGTTGAAATCTGGGATAGAGTTCCCCCTTAGGCTGCCGAGAGTCTATATGAGAGCAAAAGGGATGAAGATGATTTGGAGGGTCAAATATGGTCTACACAAGTATTGGATGAGAATGACTGGCATTATTGGAAAGTATATGAAGGAAGAAGATGGGAATGGTGTTGGTGGAAGAAATTTCAAAATACCTACGTCGTTCTCAAGTGATGGGTAAGATGTGACGCAGAATGCACATGCAGGGAATGTTGAAGAGAGAAAAGTTGCTGACGAAACAGGATGGACATGGCTGTGAAGAATGGGATGTTGTGTAAGCGGACTTGACACCAGACAAGACATTCAGAGGACGAGGAAGTTTGGGTATGAGCCGACAATACACACACATACAATGTACAACATGCTTGTAATATGGAAAGGGAACTAAATATTCCCGAGAAAGTTCCACACTCTCTACTGGACTCACATAAAAATCCTTTCCCAGATAAAAACAATACTTTGATTGAATGGATGAAACGTGTTTGAAATGTCCAAGTAATAACACGAGTCTCCTTCCATTTCACTTTATCTAGTCCATTTTCTGAGAACAACACAAAATCTCATAGAGAAAACAAAGGTTCGAAGTGCACAAGACGGCCAACCTGTCAAATAACAGCCTCAAACTATTTTGCAGATGAATTCTTCTCATCAGTATGATTCTTCCAACTGATTCTCACCAAAATTCTCTATACTTGAATCCAATACCTTTCTGCTGACGGCTGCACATTGATGAATTCCTACACGAAAAAAAATATTTGCTCTCCGGATATATCTGTACATGGAGGGATTGGGGAAGCTCATTTATTCTTTTAGTGCTGTATATTCAGGGAGCAAATTAGTAATGATGGGACTTCCTCTCTGGAGCAATACAACTATGGTCATCCTTCCTTAGCTTAGAAGAAACTACGGAGAGGAAAGGGGTAAAAAAAATCTAGCCTCACTACACAGATTCATGTCGGAAACAGTTAGGTCGCGAAGGGATGTTGAAGTATAGTAGCGTCAGTTTTGAGTAACATTTTTACTGCAAAGGCATTCTAGTTGGTATATGGTATTAATATACTGAAATGATTGGGGTACATAGTTCTCCGTTAAGGGAGCTTGTACACGAAGTGTTATGGAGTAGGAGATGAATCTGTGGAGATGGCTGATTCCGAGAAAATTACAAAATCTTATATTCGTAGCTGTTAGGGAAAAATTCATTTTAGTTTTCCATTACCGCGTAGCTGTAACTTGTACTGCCACTGTTTCCTCTAACTAACTTTGATGCTTTCTCCTCTTTCCTCCCTGATCCTTGACAAGTCGTAGAAGAGGGACTGAACATGTCCATGAGCCAACATCCTACTTTTTGAAGGAACGCAATTACTTTGGCTAACAGGACAAATACAGAACAAGGAATATGGGGAAAATATTAGAAAGAAAGCTGGAGAAAGTGAGTTGAGCCAGGTTGGTTTTAGTGCTGACTTAAAGATTTGTATGCCTGGGGGCTGTCTAACGTGACAGGATGAGCAGTAATCTTATGGAAACAAACAACAAGCTGTTCAGTCTGATGAAAAAATAGCACGAGGACTTGAGTAATAGACTCATGATGATTTCTTTTAATAAACTTTCTTTCTGAAGGACTGGGTAACTCTGTCCTGTTTTTTCTCTCCTGTTTCCTCTCTCTGACAGAACGGCCAATCTCAAGAGGAAACGAGATTTGAGAGGATCGCAATAGTGAAGGATGATTGCCAAAGCAAACGTAAAACATGTGTAATCATTTTGTGGAGGAACAAAAACGTAAACAAGAGTGGAATCAGAAAGAGCGGAGTTGGTAACAATAATTGGTTCAACACTATCACCCCTCTCTGTATATCATTCACTTGATCTCCGTTCCTTCTGTTTACTTCTTCTTGGGCCCCAATCCACATCCCTAATGGAAAACTTTTGTCTTGGATTCATATATATTGTAATTACATCACGCTTTCACCGGATCAAAACCACCGGTTTCTCAACAACTCCAAATTCACTCTCTTCCTCTATAGCCTTAACTTACAATCCTCTCTCCACCAACATCGCCCACAGTCAATCTTCTCTACCTAATTGAAATCGGCAATACAATCCTCATCTACACCACCAGCTCAAGGACCTTTCTCTTAGAACTCTCTACACGCTCTCAATCAACCCTCAGTATTTACAGCACCATCCATACTCTCATCACCTTCGTCCCGCTCCTACATAGTGATGAATCGATACTTCTCACCACTACTTACAATAACACCAAGCTACAAGAACAAATGTACAACATTTCCTGACTTACTTCAACTAACCTGGTCGAATCTCTCGGCACGATCCAATTCGGGCCTCTAGAGCTCTAGACATTTCTAGAATATCTGTAACCTTGGGATTGCTTCAAATGTCTTAAACATTCCAAGAATTCTTGACATGCCTTCATTCAGTATAAATATCCAGGAATCTAGCAACGGGCCAATCCAGCCAATCTCAAAGCTACTATGAGATCAATCAGTACATTCTGGACTTTTGGAGAAAATCCTCATCTCCTAGATTCCTTGCTCCTTAATTTATTGCAAAGTATTTAGTACCAACTTCAGTAATAAAAGTCATCAATTTAGACAAGCAATATACTACTTGGTGTTAACGTAGTATAGTATTTGCAAGTATATATTATTTAACCATCATTCTAAACAGATTGACAAAATAAGTTATACGCTCCAGCAGTGTAAGCTTTTCCAGATAATTCCTGGAAACGGGGTGAAGTCAGATTTTCTTAGTGTTCCGGGATGCGTCTTTCTGCCTACATCTATACATATAATATCCTTCGTCATTCTATCTCTCTCTCTCTTCGTGTGAAGCCAACAGAGCGTAACTGTGTCCGTCCGTCCGTTCGTCGGGACGAAAACTCTCGAACGGATCAACTTTTTTAAATTCTGTTTCCAGATAGGGTTGCATTTAATTGGATCCATAAAAAATTTAGTTTCACCACATATTTAAATTTTTTCCCTTCCTTTGAATTCGCCACAAAAAAAACAATTCACTATCATATTTAATTTAAAATTTGTTTAGGTCATTTTGATGTATATCTTTGAATGTTTCATCAACTTTTGCATATGAATTTCACATTATGTTAAATATCTGCCTTATCGACTGCAGTTTGACGATTTAACTTGAACACACGCCATACTTGAAGACTTGAAGTCTAATAGCCTATAAAATGTAATGTTACATTATTATTTCTTTGAAATGGATATTATATTCAAGTGACCAAAACGCTCCACTTGAACTCAGACTCATTTTGGCTTGTCAAATTCTCTCTCAGCGATCGGAAATCATCAAGTAGTACCTGACCAGTTTTTTTTAAAACAATATATGTGCAAGCCCATTGTCAGTTTAATTTATTAAACCATTATTTGAAGCATGTTCAGTAGCTCAAACTGTCTCGATCGAACAGAATTTTTTAAGTTTAAATAGTGGGCTCGAAATTTTTTTATGTGGTACGATTAAATGCATGCAAATTATTTAATTATGTGGGGAAATTAAATATAAATAGTGGTATCCATGTCTATCCTATCCATGTAGAACGGTTTATTTTTCTTCTTCTGATGCTATTAGTAGGAAGTGAATTGTTACCCAAGGAAAAATCTTTAAATGGAATATTTTTTGCTCATGGGGGCTTCATCGAGATTCAGTCAAAATTTACAGGTTTATCATATTTATATTTGAAAGGAAAAAAAATTGAAGGTGTGAAATCGATATTTTTAGAAAATTATAGATAAACTATGAATAAAGCCTGTAACCAGGACAGGTACGAGTCTCAAAAAATATTTTCTAGAAATGGTTAGCCTCAAATTATGTCAAACACCGTTTCTAGAAAATATTTTTTTGAAACTCGTACCTGTCCTGGTGACAGGCTTTTTTCCTATATATTTATAAAGCGTTGTGCTTTTGACCGTAATTTGGTATGCATATTCTATCGCTAGCACTGGTACTGAAGCGTTTTCCTTTAATTTGTCGCTTGTATACCACTCCATTTATTCTGATGAATAGAGAGCAGAGTCCACAAAAATAAAAATATTGGACGGGTGATTTAACTTGGAACGTATTACGATAGGAAAGAAGTACTATTCGGGTCGTAACTTTTATTTTTCAAGACGGCTAATCTGACAAGATCACATTATGGGGCAATATATTATCCAAATATGATAAATAATGCCTTTGCCTATAGAATGGATTGTCTCAGTGACATTATATCCCCTCTAGTACACAGTACAGAATCACCTCTTTGTTCCCGTCGTTAAATTATTTATTCATTTCATGTCGTCATATAAGTGTGTACAGTTGTCCTAGTCGCATGAGTTTCTGATACTTGAGATGCATGTCCTAGTTTTAATGTAGTCGTTTAAATATTTCTATCGATCATGGGAATAAGCAGCGAACAATCATCTTAAGTGGTAGTTCAAGTCCAATTAACAAGTTAAGGTCGGAAATCCAATAGATTTATTTCCTTGCGTTTATGCTCATATTTTTGTAGCTCAAATTGTTTGAATCGCCTGAGTGTGTTTTTGTAGTAGACGGGGAAAATGTGACAGTCAGTTTTTTGGAAAATGGCTAAATTTATAACCCAAAGTAGAAAGAAAATAATATTTAAGTAAAATAGATATCTCCGAGAGACCGGCTACAGGAATTTAATAGTATTCATGGGTGTTTAGAGAGAGGGAGAGACGGAAAGATCTTGTGTAGAATCCAATCAAAAAGGGGTTTAAAGATGCATGGATTTCATGACTCATGAGACCAAAGACTCATTTTGATCAAAGATATGGTTACACATATCTCTTTATATGCCGACGCAATGACGCTATAACTTATCCATAAAACGAGGGAGAGCTTCTACCACATTTTTTATTCTAGAACTCATTGGACTTTATTGGAAAACTCACTTGGTATAACAATGTGCTTATTTTTCTTTGATGCATAAAAAAATTAAAGCTTTTGTGCTACAGGTGTGAATAAAGTTATAATAAAATTGTTATTGTACTTAAATTTTGCTCCAAGATAACAAACATGGGATGAAGCACCATTTCCATCTTAATTTCAAGAGCTATCCAACCAACCAAGTGGACCAATCAGAGTCAATAAAAGCTTCCTTAATGTACGAAAATAAAGTAAGTAGCAATAAAAGAAGTGTACATGATACCATTGAAAAGATAGATTCCAAATCAGGTTATAAACTTTCCGAGTAGACTTGGATAATCATAGTAAATAAAAAGATTCAGGAGAAGTGGAACTTTATCTAAGCAAAGCGTTTAGAGACTAGAGACTGAAGAATATTTTGTTTTTGACAAAAAAACGAAATGGAAAACGCATTGTCTGCCCTTCAAAATATTATGAGCATTACTTATTTAGCAGATGAGACTTGATGCGATAAAAGATATTGTCTATAGGTCTTGGATTCTTAGTGGAAAGGCTGAGCTATCCATATTATTTTTCAGCATATTATTAATATTTACCACTACCTGGTGTGGAAAGATTGTTTTAAAATTAATCTGTCATATTAAGTAGAATTAAATAGGTAAGAAAGAGGAGAAGCCGCTTTCAACATATTGAAGGTTTAATTGTCTACTAGCTGACTGAGTACGAAGTTGGAAGTACTAAATGTAGGTTTGACAGATTACAAAAAGACTAATTCAATCGTATCATCAGACAAACTCTTCTCAATAACAGACACTATACACATCAGGATGTTTCCTTGAGCTCAAATAACTTTAACGAGACACTCTAGGGAAGCTATAACGGGAATCAGATTTAAAGATTTCTGCCAAAGCTGATTTGAAGTACTCGATAAAATACGTTAATACAGTTTAATTTACATGGAATTTTAAACAGTATTCCATACTAAATATGAAGGAATATCAAATATGGCAGGACTGTTTCGAGAACTTTAATATAAAGTAAAAGAACCTAAACTTAATTACTTTCATATCATTTAAATGGATTTTAACTATAATTCCCATGTGAAGCTTATTTATTTTTTAATTCGTAACTTAATCAGAGCTGGATTCAGAGAAGTCTATTACTGGAAAAAGAAACATTTACATCTCTCATGCTTGCACTTCTATAGACTTCAAGTTGTAACAATCAATCAGGTGATTACAATTTTTGAATTATCAAATAGCTTCTCCTATCGGAAGCATACGAGCCATCCTTAAAACCATTCCGAACATGAATGACCATAGCTGCCGGGCCGTGTCAGATCGGAACATTATCGCTCGCCAGAAAATCAGAATCAAGAAAAACTGAGTGAATTTGTGGACCCAGTACAATCTGAAAATAAAACAAGTACAGTGAAAAACTGTCCAAAAACTGTTGACCTAGGTACTTAGATTCGCCTACTAATGCCATGCATAGATATCAGGGGTGGCCAAATTCCTTGGTGAAAATACAAAATACAAAATAGTATAGTATTTTGTATTTTGGGCAACAAGTAGAGAAAGTATTTTGTATTTTGGGCAACGCGTAGAGAAAGTATTTTGTATTTTGACGGTTCTAGAAAATACATTTGTATTTTGTGTTTTGGCGTATCTATAAGACACAGAAGTATTTAAACTACAGCTCAAAATACAAAAAAAATTCCCCCTTATGTTGCAGGTTCTGGGTTCCCAAATGTTAAGTCGACTTTCATGCTGCTTAAAAAAACGAAAAATACCCTCTTAAATAAATATTTTTCGTTTTTTTAAAGTTTGAAAAAAAAACGTATTTTGTATTTGTATTTTGAGGTTCATGTATTTTGGCCACCCCTGATAGATATCATATAGTTAACTGCGAAATTATTTAAACTTACTTCCGAACATGCTTCCGAGCGGCCGGAAGGGTACTAAGATCATCTTTCATGACGTATTTACGGATCCCCAAGCAGTATTTTCCAATATAATTTGGCCAGTTTACATCTTTCACATTAAAGTTGAACATCTTCTGATCTTCAGGTGTCATAGTTTCGTATAGGCCAAGCATATTTTCAGTAACGAAGTTCCACTCATGAGTTGTGAAAAATCGTAGAGAATTTAGAGCCTTCGTCAGCTTTCCGTAGATCTTGAGCATTCTGATAAATTAATTTAAGAAACAATTGAAGAATTCTATTTTCTTCTAGAATAAGAATATCATAATTTCTACTATTAATTAAAACTTACATAGGCTTTTTGCCGGATAAACGTGCCGCGATATCCATAATGTATGCAGGAACATAGTGAATAAAGAAATCATTAATATTGTTCATAACCGGGTTGGATCTGAAAGAAGCCCCAGGATACCACATGACGTCGTTCAACGGGTTGATTTTAAGATGCTTGAATCCCCAATTCTCAAGTTCTCCCCACAGTAAAGGATTCTGAGTGCCAGTGCAGCAGTTATAGACCTTGATACCGTTAGGTCTAGACAGATAGACAATGTTTAAAAGGTTGTGCAAGGAAAATCTTTAAAACATTCAAGAGAAATCATTAAAAAATGTGTATACTTTGTAGAAGCGACGTTCCATGCAGCACTGATTATTAAATTGACAGGAAAATCCAACGGAATTAGATCTGCCACTTTATTGCGATGGCACAGTAGCGTGCGGAGGACTCCTTTACCACAGGCTGCTATTAAGCCAGTTGGTCCGTTTATGTTATCCACCCAACCCGGTACAGGCTCTTTCCAAGTGGCAGTTACTAAAATAAAAAGTATAGTTATAGTTTCATAACACATTCTTTAACCCTTATTACCACCGAAATTAATATAAATCTACACTCACCTATCGAAGGACGAACTATGCATACGGGAAGTACCCCAGATTCTTCACTTAGCACGTGCTCGGCAAGAGCTTTCGTGTAAGTATACGTGTTCGGTTTATTCCCAATCAACCTAAAACCATTAAAATTAGTAAGTGATTTTTTGAACATGATTAGAATTGTTAGAATGATTTATGAAACAATGTATATATAATTACTGAGGTGTAATGGTTTCCACAATATCATCTTCCATCCACTCCATGCTCTGTATCAACTTCGGTCAGAACATGAAATTCCAAAAAAATAGTATTATTGTTGCACTCATGAATGTTCAATATCATTTAACGCATTAAGTTAGTTACAGAAACGATTTAGAATGAATGGACATGTCAAATTAACATTAAATGGCTGTCTCCTACCTTGTAAGGGTCACATGGGGGTGGATAAATATATTCTTCGATTTCGTCCCGCTCACAGTTCGCATAGGCAGTAGAAACATGCACCAGGGCCTACCAAAAACAAAAAAATTATAATCACACATCATAACTATTGGCAGTATAAGCCAATACTCAAAATTTTGACCAGAAATACTTTCATATTTTCAGCTTACAACAAGATGTGTCATTCTTTTACATAACTCAACGATCCTTTTTGTTCCTTGCACATTGACATTAATTGACAACTTCAACTTCTCATCAAATTTGACTGTAGCTGCAGAATGGAAAACCACAGATACTTCGTCGGCCAAAACTTTCTGATTTTCTTCACTTATTCCTAGTTCGGGAAGTGTTATGTCTCCAGCAATAGGCACAATTTTCTTCAAAGCCTCAGGATTGTCGGCTTTCACGGTCTCGTAAAGCTAAATCAAACACAACAATTACAATCAATCATCATTTTTCCATTTCATAAACATCAACTATAAATAAGTTAACCTTAACATAACTTGCCAATCTACTAAATTTAAAAGATTAGAGCTGGAAACAAAAGATTTTCAAAATAATCTGAACTTTAAGTAACATTTAAAAGAAGAGAGAACAAGCTCTCTGCCTTGTTCAAGTATTAGAAAACCCTTTACTCTTGCTAACCATTACCCCTTGAGTTGAAACTAAGCTTTTGCATGGCGGTAGGAAGTTTCCTACATCCCAGCTGGACGAACAACACCAAATTAGCAGTGGGAACGGATGGAATAATTATAAAGATAAATAAAAGAGTAGAAACTTACGGAATTATTAAGAAGTTCGTCAAGCCTCGCCTTCACATCAGAGCCGGATTTTGGTCGAATGAGAATGTAGACTTTTTTGATGTCAGGGCATGTACGGAGGATTTTTTCCACAGTGGCCTTCCCCACAAATCCCGTAGCCCCAGTAATGAAAACTGAACGGCCCTGGTAGAACTCAACAATGGGTGAATTAGTTTTGGTCATAGCTGGAATCGGAAGGTTAGAGAAAGGAATGGACAATTGATTTGGAAATTCTTTGTTGCTCCTCCAGTTATTGTTAGGTAGTGAGTCAGTGAAAGACTTGCTGTTCCGGGCTTGCCCTTCTTTCTGACTGCTTCCCGATCCCGTCTTTTTTGTAAAGATACCACTGGAACCCGATGACGGATCTTTCGTGACTCCTAGACTACCTTGGTTCGTTCCCGTGCCTAAAAAAAATACATTGGATGATTGACCTCGACTCGGCTCAGTTTCGCTTTTAGCACACGTCGCATACTGCAAGTGAAGCCCGAAAAACCTATTCTTCCCTACCAAGCTCGTCCCGCAACACTCCCTTCCCAGACAAACCCGGGATTCGACTCGGCTCCCTCAACTCCTTCCTCTTACATATAATTTTATTGATCTACCCGGCTCGTCCCCGGTCCTTCTTTAAATCCCAACCATGCTTCGCCCCCCAAAAATACCGGACGAATAAACGCACGGTTTAAAACCCCTTCTTTCCTTTAACCATTTATTAATCACTTAACTCTGGCGAAAAATTTACAGCCTACACCAAATACATACTAAACCTACCTTGGCTACCTTCATCAAATCCTACTGTTCCTGGGCTTTAACAGTACTATGCATTCCTTTCTTACTCTACTTTGTTACTTTACTAACTCCAAAAAATTTTCCTCTTGGATAAAACAATTCAACTTGCTCACCCCTTTTGCTTAAATTCACTAAATATTATGACTTTTCATTCTACACAGTCATTTATTTAGACCATGGTAATGGTGAAATTATTTAGAGTCCAATACCCAAAAAATCCAAACTATCCTGGCACTTGGCAGGGAGCCCATATCAACGGATTCTAAACTACCATGTGCTCATAAGCTAATATTATGTATTATGGCAATTCTAACCTACTAGATACCTATGGCATCATCTACAATCATAGACAGGCAGGGACACCAGCACCGAGTCCCCTATTGGAAACACATATTTAAACAGTTTAGGAGTCTATGTTTGTTAACGAACAGTTTTCGGAAATCAATATCATCAGAAATCAGAACTTAATTAAAATGTTTTGAACGGGCATCAAGAAATTTCTATAATGAGAGTATTAATGGAATCGAATGGCATTTACTTGTATCCTGCCTGAACATGCATCGAATAGCATAAGATAATTGTACTAATTAAACTTTTCGTATTCACAATTTCGATTATTAAAATATAAAACGTCATTTGACATTTACTAAGTTAGGAGGGCATCTGCTGTGCCCCATATTCTCATCGATGCAAACTGAAGGGGGCAGACCGATCAACTTGGAGGGAATTAAATAAAATACCCAGCTAAGGTATATGCCTGTCTATGATACATCGTCATTTATAATCCATTACCAGGGTAAAATGGTTGGTTGGCGAATGCATAATTAAATGAATGAACTGACCACGATTATTGATATCATCAAAGATGAAGTCTTCTCCGCCTTCATACATCGCTCGTTGCTGAATATATATTCCGACAGCCCAGACAAGAGGAGAAACGAGAGAAACCGAAATTCACTTGGCTCACAAGATATGTGTTTTCATGAACTTCTGAGCAAATTAAACCAATCACAGACAACTGAAGAAATAGGGGACAAAAAAGTTTTCACACACAACGAATAACAAATCCTCCAAAGAAAAAAATCACAACACAAAAAAACACCACGTACTAGCCAGTTGGATGGAACATGAATTAATACGAATTCATTTCACTGGTGCTCACCACGTTCAATATAATTAGGAAAAGATGAATTTGTCTTTAAGAATATCACAAAATGTCAAGGATAGCTGGTGACAAATTCTGAATCCCTGCAACGCACTGAGGAACAGTTGACAGTGACCCTGGAATATAGAAAAAATTAAATTGTCTTACTTACAAAACTTTAGAGCAAGGTTTAGGGTGAACTAGTATGGATGAATTAGTAACGGAACAAATAGTACGCATACGTATTTCTAGTTTAGACGAAGAAGTTACCCATTCTACTTTTACCGTTAGGATTCGTTCAAGAATTTCTAACCCTGGATAACCTTCAGTTTCAATCCTGGAAAATTGATTCTACTCAGGTACCTTAGTTCATATTTAACCAGACAAAATCTAAACTTTTGGCTTTAAAATAAATATATTCTATCATAGCACAAATCTCGCGAACGTTAAACCCCCCGACTGATGATTTCAAGGGATTTGGATTAGGAATATCAAACGAACTGAATAATGAATGTAAAAATTCAAGTCAAAAAACCAATTTTAAACCCATTCACCATTGAGAAATGATGTCCACATACCTAATGAAGAAAGATAGGTTAAGTAAATAAAAGTAAGATAAAAAGTCACCGAGATGATAAGCTGGGAGACTTTAGACTAACCAACAGCAGCTTTACCGACAGTTAACTGTAGGTGCTGCAAAGTGGATTTTCTAGCGTCACGATGAGAACAATATCCCACTCTATCCACCTCTGAACACGGACTGATGTGAGGAAGCCAGTGAGGGCTGGAAGTCTATTAGGATTGAATCAGAAGCCGGTTAACCTTTTTCACAAACAGTCTGCATCAACCACAATTTGATAATACTAATCTACATATTCTCATGACATATCACTAAAAGAATGATACATCCCCTTGTGGTATAGCAACATGTAGAAAGTGCACAAAGCACATTTACACACAAAATGATAGGAAAATTGGACAGCCTGAAGTGACCTGAACCCTACAGCATTAAAATAGTTTAAAATACAGTTTAAAATCCTTACCCGATTAAAGTCTCAGTCCCTAACTAATGACAAGGAACAAGACAAGATTCACCTATGAAGAAGATTCAAGATTCAACAATGCAATATGTATGTTAGTTAGTAGTAATTGACAAAGAGCTTGAAAGAATGTGAAATGCAGACTGCAGTGACAGTACTGACAGTGGCACTGCGGCAGATTCTGGACTGGACACACTGTCCACGACTATCTCTATTTTCTGGCCAGTCTAGCCCAGCATACAGCATGTGGCTGTTGGCAATTTAATACTAGTATGCCCCTACACCCTAGCCAGGAATTTGCTAAATACAAATAGTGACATTGACATGCATTAAGTTACCTTCCACCTTCCGATCTCCTCCAGAAATTCACTATATATTAAATTGGTTCTTAGAATTTAATCAAGAGGCATGCACACCTATCACACACAAAAAATAATAATCGAGAGAAAGACTGGAATGAAAGAATTCAAGGAATGTATAAATAATTTTATTTACACTTGTCACGAGAATATTTCCATTCCCAGGATAACGAATAAACTTTTGACTTACCGAAAACCGATTACCGGGTAAGAACGACGGACTGGCGGCTGAATAATGAACGTCGGGTAGAGAGATTCCTCTCTTGATTAGATAACTCTTTTTAGAGAAGTTGAAACCGGTAGGAAAACTGCAGTGACTAAATTGCAGAGATGTTTCAAGTGACTGAGAATCTGAGAGGTGTGAGTCCGAGTCCTTTACACACGGGTGACACACACTCACACACACACTCTCTCTCTTTATAGGCATTTCCAATCCCAAACTATGACAGTTTGCTTGCTCTCTCTCCCTGACTTCCCTGTCAAATTTCCGCCCAAAAAACCCTGTCAATCATTGAGCTAGAAACACAATGCAAACTAACTATATGTACGAGATGTAACTATTCAAACTTAAATTGTCTCACTTCCCGTCAAACTCTTCTTCTCTAGCTCCCCTTTGAGAGTTGACATAATCGCAGACCTTAAATTACTTCATCTTGTTCACACAAATCTTATACCAAATGTAAATAATCTCAAGACACTTGGAACTACTTGATTTGTAAACCAATGTGATGCTGATCATTGGATTATCAAGTTTACACTACAATCAAATATGTAGATGTCTGTAGATTCGGCACACTTTGCTATACAAAAGAGCTAGAATCTAGAATCTATATACAACTGATTCTAAGGCCGAAGGGAACCGTTCCGGTGTGGTGCTATTAATATTATTAGCATAATAAATAATAAATGCTACCATGCAGTGGACCTGGTGTGAGCGTCATGGTAGGTAATAAAATTAAAAGCTGTTGGCTCTTATGCTGCATTGTATTTTAACTTACGATTCCAAAGGATAGGAGAATGCTCTTTAAAGATTATGGATTCGTTTGATATGCTGCAACCTTTTCACTACTGAACTGCTTGACGAATACTCTATTAAGTCGCAACTTTTGTGAGAGATCCTGATCATGGAGGGTTGTAACTTGCAAGTAGATTCTAGTTTCAAGATTATATACTGATGTGTGGCGAGCAGTGGCTCAATTAGTTAGAGATGGAAAACGGTTCGGGAAATCTTGAGGTAATTAATTAGTAATCGATGTATGTTCTGGATTTAAATTGACATCCACGTCTTGTTCTTTAATACTTGAGAAGATTGCGTGGTGTATTATGCTTGTATGTATTAATTATTTCATAATGGTCTGTTGACGATTTGAAAAAGGATAAATGTGCTAGTTGCTCATTAGAATGTATTTCAGTGTGTGTGAATGAGCTCATTAATGCTTGGAAATATTTTAGAAGTCTGAATTATTAGGGTTCGTGATGTTGTAGCTTGAGTTGACATGAGTGTGGGATCCTTGACCCTCAAAAATATGACAAGACTTTATTGACGGTATTCTTATCCCTTAATTTTTTTTAGATTCCTTCTGTAATTTAATAGTTCTCAGTCTTGATTACTTAGATGAATTAGAATACAGAATATAAAAGCTAAAATAATCCAGACTGGTATTGATCATATATTTTTATCATATGTTGCTTATTGTTGCTCCGGGGACACTTATATTGGATTTAAAAGTACAAAAAATGGATTAATTAGAATTTCTCTTACGTTTAGATATGCATGAGGATGACTTAAACTCAAATTCATATTTTGAAATTGTAGTCAAAGTTAAAACACGTTGGTACGTCATTTCTATTCCTATGGTTTGATTGGGCCTAAGTAACTGTCGAGTGTCCAACTTTTAAAGGAGAGGAAAATTTAATGAATTGAACGGGAATTTAATGATAGGCTCATGATTTAGCAAAAATACATTGTCGGGTTAAAGAAAGGAATGTTTCCTTGTAGTGCGTGTTTCAAGAAAGCCAATTTATTTTTATTATTATGTTTTTACTTGAGAGCGGGACATGTGGAGATCGATACTGAAGGGATAGTAGTTACTTAATCATAAAATAATTAGACGGAGCAGAACATCTGATGAGAACTACGTTGGCCTAAATTAACATGCAAATCTATGGAACGCGACGAGGAAGGATAGCCAGAAATTGAAAGAGAGAGTTGTTTTTCTTTCAATGAAAGTAAAAGACGGTCTTGATACTCTTGATCTACTAATGGACTTTAAGCCTTGTTTTATATATAAGACAACACACTCAAGAACAGGGCACTCTTGTTACCCTTCGGCATCGAAAACGCTACAAGTTCTCAATATACATGGATTTACATAGCATGGCTTCAGTACACAATTTCTGTAGCCAAATTCTGTTCAGTACCTTACATAATCTAAATATTAAAGCTCATGCAAACCTCTCTTTGTCTTTCTTTCTCACCTGAATTTATTGTAAGCATTACGCACTTTTTAAATACATACATGTGTGCCTAGTTTGGTCCATGCGTTTCAGTTAGTTTTTCATCTTTCAATTCAAGTTACCAAAACACAATACAAATATGTTTTTATTTAATCGTAGATTTCGAAATTCTAATAAATTACGAACAACTCAAGCCCATAATTGACTGTTACAGCTAGCAAAGATAACGTTATAATAGCTGTGCTCTGTATAAATCACTGAGTTTCAAAAAGGTCGAAATGCATGCCTGGGTGTAACATGACATTAGTTACTTTTCAGTACCACGTATATTCCACGTATATGATTAGAATATTTCGTTTTCAAGATTATCCAGTTTTTAAACTACTTCAAATTTGAATATTAACCTATTAATTGTGAAATTGACCGACGAACAGATCTGCCATTTTCTTCTTCACTCGATTGGGTGGTTGGAAATTGGAATGTAACAAAACACTATTTCGGTTACCTAATTACAGTTGCATCATCAACCGTAGTACATACAAAGTTTAAACTCACGATACACAGACAATGTTTTTATTTGTACTGATATTACCAACTAACAAGCTAGATTTTGTTATCAGTACACAGTAGAGAGGAGATACAGATCCTCTAAAGTTATTTTCTGATAGAGTGGAGATCATTCCTGAGATAATTCTTGAAATCGTACCTCTGAGTCATTGGATTAAATTTATAGTTATAAAGGAATAGATTTTTTTCTTTGTCTCTGGCAGGGGTTTCACTTTTCTTATTGTGGTACACATTAAAAACATTCCTCCCGGCTAGTAGTACAAGAATACAGTATAGGATTCAATCTAAGGGTTATAGCAAAATAGTCTAATTTTGTTTGTTTGTTGTTTTTTATGCAATTCGAGCTATTCAAATCTTACAGAGCATTGAAATACGTAATTAAAAATCCATAAAATAAAGGTTTCACGAAGATAATTTAAAGTGTGCTGACTTGGAATTTATTAGCATGCTACTGTTTGCTTGTATGGTTTATTTTCAAGTAATTCAAACTGACCGAAATTTTCCTTGATTTAAATGATTATGTATGTACAGTAAGTAGTAAGTACTTAAATTAAACTAGAACTAGTACTAGAATTAAATAAGACACGCTATTTGAGGAAGCGCATCCTGCAATTTTATAGAAATAGTATTGGAAATTTGATTCGGAAATTCCCAATCCGAATCTGCGTTTTTAATCTTGGAGATTTTAGGCTGTGTGCAGACTCGTTCTTCATAAAATATTTTTATCAACGTCTTTGGAAAAACCAGTGGCTCAGAACTGTCGGAGTAAAAATTTATGTAATTTGATTGAGTTTAGTGCATTTGATTCCGAATCATTAGCTACCATTTAAAAAATATATGTGAACTTATATTGTAAAAAACTCTTTCCGTTTATGATTTAAATCTCCACCATCCTCGTTAGCCGGTATTTCATCAATGGAAATCCCAAAGGATCAGGCACATTTTTTTGTGTGGCTTTGTTTATTTTATTTTTTTATGACTCTTTTGCTTCTTTTTATTCTCGGTTGGGAAATATGTAACTATTTAGCATTGCAAGATACTTGAAACACGCTAACTTTTAAAGATTTTCTTATCTCCCCTTATCATTTTATTGCAGTAACCGTAATGATAATGGTAATCGTTTAAAAAAAATTGTAATGCTCAGAGAGAAAGACTTATCTTTCAACATTTTGTTCGAGTTTGTAAACCTTTGACCTTAGTATTTATTTCGTTAATATTTACATCAAAAATGATGAAACTTGCTAATCCTTTAATTTAAAATCAAAATTACGGTTTTTCCTTTTTATTTTTTGAAATATATTTTTGTATGTAACCTAGTACTTATTTATGGGATATTGAAATCAATGAAAATTTCTACATTTTAAAACTACACCTGTCTATGACATCGCTTACAAGGTAAAATGTGGTTTTCCACAAACAACTAAAGTCTCTATGTTAAAATTATGATAAAATAACAATTCAAATACTAATTTAATTCTTGATTTGAACATCTTTTATCCATTGTTGTGGTATTTATTTATTCAAATCATTTCTAAGTTAACTGTACAGACTATATTTTCCAACAAGTCTAACTCAGGGTATTTTTTGCATATTTTGATGCTCGATTTACAAAAAAATATCCAATATGTTGCTTGCTTCAAGATTAAAAAATTTAATTGTCAAAAATAATCTCAGCCTTTCGATGTTTTGGATATTCATAAAAGTATAAAAATCAAATATGAGATTTTTTAAATAAATAACTTCACTGTCCCAGACCTACCACAAGGTGTATTTTTTCATGTCTTCGGCTTTATTTCATCAATCTCACCCAAGACAAAAGGACAACGAATAATGCTCAGAATTTTGTTAACTCTGTCCTTTCATTTTTATAAATTTTATGTTTTCCATTTCTCTTGACCTCAACTTACTTAGTCTGATTTATTATTTGCTTCCAATTCGGTGATAATTATATGTGCATTTGTAGCATTATTATGTAAGAGGGTCAAGACCTGACAAAATTGTATGAAAAGTGGACGAACTACTACTTGAAAGTCAAACCATTACACAAGTCATGGTCAGAAAAGCAATGCAGCGAGACTTGTAACTTTATAAGTTGCAACACTTTCAGTTATGATTGAAGGAAACTAATTGAGTCCTGTAAACTACTTGGGACTTGACATTCCATATGCCGCTATCCTTAGTTTCTTGAATTGAAAACAACCTTGTTAGTCTCCAGGCAAGTAGTTGAGGGCCTTGGTTCAAAATCCTATTTACATACTGTTCGGAAGCCATGCACATTCAGCTATTTATGAGACAATCAATATGAACATATTTTAAGGCTTTGATACAATAGGAATTAATACTTTAATTTTATTACTTTAGCTTAACCATACAAAATTTATTTCAAATTGTATTTACCTTTAAAGAAGTTCTCATTTTAATAGACATTGCTGAGCTTACTTTTCTCTTGTTATAATTAACTTCAATTCTGTTTAATTTCGGGGAGAAAGTCTCAAGGTGCTTAATTAGTTGATTGCATGTTTGTACTAATAATAGTACTATATACTCTTTCCTTCCTACCTTTGAAAACAAAACCTTACAAGATTTCAACATGGACCATGAACCTTTAACAAATTTTAACCATTCGTGTCTGAACTCTGGGTGCATGGGATCACCAAGACAAATATTTAAACGAGCTTCACACTGGAATCATGAAAATTGTAACAATCCACTCAGTCGTGAGGAAGTTATCTAACTACTAGAGACTAATAAGCCACCTATCGTCTTAGTATTTCTACTCAAATCCAATATTAGAATAATCGAGCAATTTTGAAATTTATATTTTTACCATACTCTAAAATGATCATATAAATTAATTAGCTAACCCTATCTCCCTAAGTGTGAAAAGTCTCAGAATTTTTTTGGACCTTCATCTATGATGAACGGATAACAAGAATGTCTCGATATAAAAGTCACTTTGAACTTTTGAATGCATGGATGAAATGCGGTTATAAAATTGTTTTTAATGTGATAACTTCTTGTAATAACCAACTTGACTGACTCACGCAATGTAGACATAATACACTCGTTATTCCCTACTATTCTCTGTAATGGTCTAATCGTTAGGACAAGGGGCAAATCCATTTGTAATTTTATGTTAACACGTCAGCCTAGTTTATTCAAATGGGAATCCATGAGGTAAACCAAGCCAGCAACTACTTTAGTTGTTAAGGAAGTCAATGTTTTTGGCATAAAGGCTTTATTCCTAAATCCCAAATGTTATCCAATTTTCTGATTGATGCATTGAGTGTGACCGGTGAAATTTATTATCACATCATTAGTTCAAAAACTCATTCTCGCGAGACACGGGAAAGACAGAAGGTGAAAGAAGCTACAGTCATCGGTTGGATCTTGAATTTTGGAATCTACTACAATTGACATTCACAATCAATTATCTAATATTTCCATTCCCTTGGGATTCCAAAATGTATTCTCCAAACGAAAAATAAACTTGAGAAAAAGATACATCATTTACGCTTTTGATCTGCGAATGAAATGAAGAAACGTGAAACGTATAAATACATAAATTATATGCATTGGTGCATTGCAGATATTTGACATTCGAAGAGCATAGGTATGCTTCAAATTGCTACTGAATAATAATTATCTAGTATACGGTAAATAAACAAGCAAGTATTCATTTAGTATTGAATTTCAATTCGCCCCTTACTAAATGTTAGGATTTTAAATTAATTCTCAATTAAAGCACCCCAATATCCAATAAACCGTAATGAATGCCCTCATATTATCTCTTTAATACTAGGCTTTTAAAATCTTGTCTACCGATTTGAGTAAAAGTACTCTATATTCCACATATACAGCACAGTAAAAAATCAGTTTAATTTATTTAATATAAAAAATATAATCAAAATTTTTATATCATTATTGGAACATTAAAAATATATAATTCCCGAACACGAGAAGCAGAGTAATAAATTTATTAGAGACCCTCAGTTCCACCAACGCTGAATTAGAATGTGAGGCACATGTGAGGCACTCACGGCCTCTGATGGGGTTTTTATTAGATCCCACTTTTTGACTCTTGACGGCTGCCTAATCTAAGAATGGGTGAAAGCATGTGCTTAATCTGTTAGCAACTTTAGCCGTCGAGTTCTTTTAAATATTTAATTATAAACTAATGCGATTGCAAAGTTGCTGAAATCAAAATTTTGGTAAGTATTTTTTCAACGTTTTGTATAAATTAAAATCTAACGGGAACTTCCTGTGCTTATCCATCCATGAGGGTTGTAGTTTTATTGACTGTGAAACTATAGACGCTAACATTAACATTAGTGTTGTAAATTGTAAAAATCTTTCAGCATATATTCCGAGCTATGCGCTAAACACGATCCAATAGAATCCTTATCCAAAATAATTGCTAAATACAACTGTAAACCTACAGATCATCATCGCAAGTATTAATGTTTCAATTATTGTATTTCAAAGGTCTCTCTCTCCGGCTATTTCCGATTGTCGTACCACTGTGAAATTTAAAATACTGAAATGATGGAGCCCGTGGCAAATAAGACCCCAGTCTCCTTGTTGCATGAGATTTGTACAAGGAATAATTTAAATCCGAAATACGAACTCCTTCAGGTGAGTGGTATAAAAGTTTTTGGAATTTTACAATGAACTTTTTTTTTTGCTTGACTAACACTTTTCTATTCTTTATTTCAATCGGCGTTTTTTGAATCATCAAAAACACCGGATCAGGTGGAGGGGGCAGTGCACGAGCCTATCTTTCAGTACAGGCTAAGTCTTACTCAAAACAATGTCGGTCGTGAAAGTAAGAGAGTATATTACTTAAGCGATTTATGTAAATGCAATTTTTTCGGTAAAATAGAAGTTATGTATGGCAGAATTATTTATTTACTGCTTCAGAAGTGGCTTAAAAATTGGGTCTCAGAAGTTTTTTTTTACTCCAAAACTTTATTTCATACTGATACAAGAAAAGTTAAATATGAAATTAAAGATAAAATATTGCATATAATTCGTTAGAAGACGAAGAGTGTCTAAAACAGAAAAGACATTTCCTAATTGAATTTCTATGCTATTTCGTCGTATTAAAAAATAACTTGATTTTCGTTCTCGCGTAGAAGTGCAAGCGGAGCATATGATGGAATTCAGTAAAATGTAGGATTTTAAAATGGAAATTTTTCTCAGCTTGACTCAGACAATCTAAATTAAATGGAATATTGAGAATTAGCTAAATTCAATCTTTCTTTACGCCTCTGCGATCTGTATCTCACTCATAATAAGTTGTTACGCGCTGTAATTTGTCAAGCTTTTTGTTAAATAACTTGGGATAAAGCCATAAAGGACTACTTTTACGCTCCATCTTAATTTCTTGCCGTGATATATTACAGAGACCGGAAGTGGAAGGTCTAAAAAAGAAGCGAAGCATAATACGGCGTTAGCAATGCTAATCGCAATGGATATACCCCTTAGCGAAATTATTGGAGATATGACTGGACCCGTTGGTCCAGTTGAAATCGAAGATCTTAGAACTCCACCAGACAACGAGTGCGGTGGAAACCCGGTTGGACTTCTGCAGGAGCTGTGTATGAAAATGAAGCTACCGCCACCCACTTATGATGTATTTTTTTAAAGTTATCATACTGCGAAAAATTCAAAACTAAACTACTGGAGCATTAAGTCTGTTTTGGAATTCTAGGTCCACTCTGAAGACGGTTTGCCTCACGAAAGAATTTTCGCAATGGCTTGCCATGTTGGAGAAAACCATGTTGAAATTGGGAAAGGAAAATCTAAAAAGTTGGCAAAGCGTATGGCAGCTCACGTAATGGCCGTAAAGCTACGTAATATCCCCATTGAAACTTCCAATGTCCATTCATACGAAGACGACGATGATAAAATCAGTGAAGGTTTGGCCTCGCGTAACATTAATGAAGATCCAGTTGAACAAAAGACGCAGTCATCTACTAAGGGAGATATCGAAAAAATTGCTCGATTTTACCAACTATATGAGCAGATGGTTGTTGATAAAATGCCAGCCCTAAAGGTAATATATTTGCATGCAAAGTTACCGAAACATGTTTTAATCAAATTTAGTTAGGTTGAGTAATTGCGAAAATTCTTTTATATTTAGGATCAAAATTACTTAGTCGAGGATCCAGTGAAGTTTCTTGAAGACCTTAATGCCGAAGACACTTTTAAAGCCGTTTTCATTGAGTTTGATGAACTATCGACTTTGGAAACATACCATTCGTTCGTCCAAATAACATGTGAACCCCCTGCAGTCGCATTCGGCGAGGGTACAACAAAAAAGGAAGCCAAGATTGACGCTGCACGTAATGTAATTAATTATTTTAGAGAATTAGTTTCAGTCGAGATAAGTAATCCTTAAGTGATTGGCGCGGTCTTCGGCGGCCTCAGCCCAGTAAGACTGAAAAACTTTAACAACTTAAATAATGATTATTTTAAGCTGTGTATTTATTTATTATTACTCCATCTTTTTCACATTTATTCATGCTCGATAGCTCTAACAGTCAACAGTAAAATATTTATGAAAATATAAAATGCAGTATTAAAACAAGTGTCCAGTTACCAGTGATCTCAACTAAAATGAAAGGCATGAAATGAAATGTGAATTATTTTCCTTCACAATTCCATGCTTACGATATTTGTGTTTTCAAAACCAATCTTTTAGATTCAATATTTAAAAAAGGATTTACCAGATTTAATTATTATAGATCTAATAAGAATAAGTAGATCAGTAATTATACACAAGTTCTATTGGTAGCAAGTTGTTCCACGGACAAATGGTTCGTGGACACGGACAATTCGTCTACCAAAAAATCGACGACAGTTTCTAGACATTAAACTCGTTTAAACAATCATGCCAGAGTCTTAGAACAAGTAACTCCTCCTCTATGATATTTTATCTGATTTTCAGTCAATTTTATCTGTACATCCTTTGAGAAATTTTTTCAGAAAATTTACTATCAACATCCTGAGTAAGTTTGCCCCAAAAGATGATTGGCTTTACAAGATTATATCAGAGGTGTTAGCAAGTAGGAAAAGAATTACACCAATAATTCATAGTAAATGTGAATAGCGTGTATTCGCGATCTCATGAAATAGAAAAGCCTTAGAGTCATGGTCTCTGGATAATATTGTTTAATTTGGTGCTGGGATTTATGAGATGCAAATAAGTAGAGTCAACAGCTTCATTGGATAAGTCAAGATGAAGATGATGAAGTAACTATGATTTGAAAGAGGAACATAGGTGGAAAGGAACTCAAACTTAATCCCCCTACTACACGCTAACTGATGATGAGGATGAGAGTATATGATTGTGGAGATAGTGCAGTGCTTTTGTAAAGGGAATGACGAACATTGTGAACTTGCCATGTACATCTGCTATTACATATTACTATTACATATCATGGAATATAGCGAAGACCAAGTTCATGAACACGAACCTGTTGGATAGCATATGCGAAGGGAGAATAATGAGACTGAATAAAAAGAGGGTATTGTTGAATGTACTGTCCGATGGTTTAAAGTATGGATAGATGGACAGGTGAATGAAAAGGTAAGGAGATACCTATAGGTAAAGGTGGATTGCCATCTGTGAAGGTAATAATGAGTAGGAACAGTAAATAAAAAAATTACTTCAGGTATAGCGACGAAGAAATTGGTTTAAGTGTTGATTGAGGGCTCAAACCTTGTAAATTAGATACCAGGGAACAGAAAAGAGTACAAGGAACTACGAAAGAGCTAAACAGGTGAAGTTCAAGTAGGGAAATGGAAGATATGTCTCCAAGAAGATGTGCGAGCAAAGGACTTAATAGATCAGAGGTTTGAGGTGTCAATATTAAGTGAACTGATCTAGAAATGGGATTTTGACAGGAGAAGAGATAGAGGGGAATAATATATAAATAACTATACGAGCACTGCATTGTGACAATTGTGAGCAAGGAAAGTCATCAATGTCAAGGATAAGTGGCATGCAGTAATATTATATCATTTTGTCCGAGTTGGGTGTTGAACGTTAGAAATGGGATGGAGACGGACTTGGTGCACGAGGACAAGGCAGCCTTAGAGTTCGAATCAATAGCGATCTTGGAATTTGAAGGTAATCATATCATATTCATTTGTATACCATTAAAAAGAACACCCCAAAATCTACGGCACGGGCTTAATCTGGTATTGGTTAGGTAATAATATTCCTATCCCTTGTTGATCCCTAATAATCTTTATCATTGAGCATGAGACAAAATGGCAACCGTATGGAATATTTGCCAAATCTTATATAACGTTTTAACAAAATTACTCGGATATCCGGATAGATTTTGATCCAATAAATTTCAATCCATAATTACTCTAAGAGTTTCGAGTATTTCGGCTTTGTATTAAAATCGGTTTTAAAATACGGAATATTTTGTGAACTGTTGATTGTGAGAATCAATATAATCACAGATTATTTTGCACAAATGGGGAAATAAATAAATAAAGTATGACCCTTGTGACCTTTAAACCGCTTTTTTGTCAATGGGAATCTCATACTTTTAAAATCATTCCATCCATAAAAATACTTGCGTCTTTTTGCCTCCTCTGGACAAGAACTTCGCAGTTCAAAGATAATTTATTGCACAACACGTTGAAATCTTGGAGTTAATCCAGGGGAATCAAATGGCTTTAGTTGTGTATATGCATATTTCTCGACATTCCATCACGTGAATTTTCTGGACAAAAAAAACGTACCCTCTCGACTCTCCGTGTTATGGCTAAGCAGCCCAAACAATGAAAGGGTTTCTAGACTGGAGTTGCAATGTTTCCCTTAATCTATTACATCTCTCTCTCATACCTGGATGGATTTGCATGACGCAAATTGAAGCTATCATGATAGTCTTATATTAATAGACCATCCCCATCGATTCAGCAGCCATTATATTTAAACAAGGGTGGAAGATTTTTTTTAAATTCTAGCCACATAAGACTAATACTACAGATTTATTTATTGTTAGATTCTGCTCATCTTTTAATGTTTATATAATGTATTGCACATATTGCCTTCGAAAAGGAGAAATTAGAACATGGAGAAATTACAGTAAGGGCAAGTTTTAAATTCATTCATGGGTTCATTTAAAAATCGTTTGTTGCCATCAGCTCTTTGCAAGCCAGAAAGTCAAACAGCTTTAGCACTAGGGTTCATGGAGAATTACAACAGCCAAAAACCACTACCGAAGAGTCTAGTGTAAATAACGGGAGCATTTCCGGTTTATCAAGCAACATTTTCCCTTCGTCTAACTAAACTGCAACGAGGAAATGAGCTTTTAATAGTATATATCGAATGAGGGAAGTAGTAGTAAAGTGAATAGTAAATATTTACGAGATTATGGGACCTTTTGTTTAATGCTTTCAATTATAATTGAATTGAACTGATGTCCATAGGGTACTCAAAAATAGTTTTCATCTCCTCATAAAAAGAGTTTAGGGGTAAATTAAGTAAGAGAAAACTAGTGTGTTTGGTTGTTTTCAAATGTGGAGATTTAAACACAACAACCATAAGTGAAAATGTTACCTAATAGCATTCAAATCTCTTATACCTTATACAGAAGTGGATATTAAGCCGAGAAGACCTTTGTAACAACGTTTGTTTTGAAACAAAATTTACCATTAAAAATCGAGTTTACAGTATCATAAAATCTATAACCCGTTCCAGGATTTTAAGAAATGTATTTTCATTTTCATTTCCTCAAATTGGAAGGATAATTGGAGGGTGGTAAAACAATTGCATCAATCTCCCCAACTCAGAAAGTTTTATCATCAGCTATCGTTATGACACATATGATCAAACATGAATTTTTGCTTATACAACATAACTCCATGAGGTCTGAGGTCCCTGCTAGTTTCTCTAGTCTGTCAAGATCTTATTTTAACCCACTAGAATCTTTCAGACTAACAAGGGCATCTTAGTAGAAAGTTATGCCTCTTTATTAACCGAATATTATTAACGTGTTTCAAATCGGTGCTATTTCTTCGGGTTGCTTTAAAAGTTGATTTTATTGGGAACGGTTTTAGTTGAAGGCTATTGCTATTGGATGCCGGAGAAAGTATTCTCCATACGATAACTTAGATGAGACGCATTGGGTTGAGCTTAAAGAGACGAGGATTTGGTCAAAGGTAATCAGAACTCCGTGTTCAGTCTGTCAGGCTTCCATTTGGTTCGATGGATGGGAGGGCATGTTGATAACAATTTCGCCCACCTCCCTCACCAAGTCTTATCAGATGAGGAGCGTAAACGAAATAGTGTTGACTCTATCTGTTACAATTCTGCTCTCATCTATCTGATGCGTTAATGACTTGAATGGACAATTTAATAGGCTTAGATTGAGAGGGATGATAAACACGCAGGAACAAGGGGTCGATTTAAAGGGGAATTACATAACCTGATTTGTTTAACACACCTTTCTATCTCCACAAATATTGAACAAATTACACGTCTTTCAAATCTATTGGTCTCGTCTCATAGATCTAATGCACTTCTTGGCTTGACACATTTGGAACTTTCCTTTCATTACACTTGGAAGTTTGGCATGAATCAATATCAATCATTCAAGTTTCCAGATAGATTTTTTGGCTCGTTCTGAAACGTCACTCCTGGCCCTCTTGACTTTCTGGCTATTCTAATACAAGGATTGATTCAAAATGTACGTAAAATTGGATTCGATTTTTCCATCTAAATCATTGATGATGTAGAGATAAGACTCAGACTAAAAAAATTATTCAGCAAAACAAAATTATCGCCCTAAGTTCTATGTTTTTTAATTCCTTCAATCACAAGGACAAAGAATGTAATTACTAAGTACACTAACCTTCGTATTTATATATTAGTCCAGAAAACGCGATAGTTAAATGATAAATACTTGATGTACGTGATAAAATCCTCATCGTTTTGGTAATCATTGTTTTTAAGGGGTTCCAACCCACCGTTTTCTATAAACTGGAACATGCATGAAAGCAATACTACAAGTACCTGATTTTATATTTTGGTCAAAATGTTTTTTGGGCCAGTCGGATTAACTGTAATCGGAAAAGAGAGCCAAGTCATAGACATCATGCCATTCATTCAATGGATTTGTATGTTCCTAAAAGGGAATCGTAATCTAGGGAAAGTACACATGTAATCCAGGTTGATTTTGATTTGAGTGTTATGAGAATAGCGAGAAGTTTGATCAATACGCACCCTGACTGACGCCGTAGTTGATGATGGTATTGTTAAAGCCTATATACTAGACGAGGAGGAACTTATATCAGTTCAATTTGTATGGGAGCTAGAAAATTTATATTTGAATAGTCGTTTTAAGAAACGATTTCCCAATCGATTTCCCCACAAATAACTGGTTTATCAGGGCAGAGGCTTCGTTTTTACCCATTCGCACTAACTTTTTTCTAATCTATCAATTCTAATGCGGTTGGAGGACTTAATATTTTAAATGAAGATAAATTGACGTTCGAATTTATTTTAATGTTCTAAGTTCCAAAAAATTCCAAGAAACATTTAACTCTGTACACATAAACGCACTTGAAATGAATTAAGTTCCATTGAATATAAAATTATAAGTCTAGACTGGTTTTAAGATATTACGAGGCTTAGAAAATTGCAGAAGTATTTAAATCTGCATTACGTTGTTATTATAAATATGACAAGAGCGGAATTTTATGTATTTTCTATTATTAAAAGTTGCGGAAGAACAAAGCGAGGAGTTAAAATTGACTAAAGGTACTAAGAGAGCATGAGAAAATAGACAAAAAATTGATTGGAATAAATAACGCTGACAAGAAAATGTCAAAGTTGTCCTCAGCCTTGAAAATTGAGATCTGTAGAAATATGACCAAAAATAGCAGTTAACATTAATGGTTAACATTTTAGTGTTTGTAAGTGGAGAGTAAATGAGTCCAAATTGACTCTGCAACCAGAGAGTAAACTAATGACAATGAAAAGTGAATGAGAATATTGTGGCTTTATAGAAAAGACAAATCCCTGAGGGCTAAGGCTGTCTGCTGTACATACATTCGCAAGAGCAAGTAGAAGCTTGCATACTAGACACGTATTCTATTACAATGCCACATCTAATTTTTGGGGATCAAGTCAATTTCGTTTCAACAGAATAGAGATCTTGAGAAAATGACATGGCTGGCTAATTTACAGATTTTCGTTGGGGAAAACAACGACCGTTTTAACTCATTATTTCAAATCCCTCTTGTTTTTTTTACTCCTCTGATCAACCTAAGTATATTGAATTCAATTTGTAAACATTATAATAAAAGGTTCTCACCCGACCATGAAGGTTATTACTTTTCAGTATGTGGTTCTGTATAATTCTGACATAGTTTGTAGCCATGTAAAGTGTCACTTGTTTTTGTTTGGATCTACTTACCATTTCCGATTCATAAAATTTATAATTCCGGGTTTTCTAATCACTTTGTTTACATAATTGTAATTACACGGGAAATGAGTTGGATCAATTTAATCCTCAAGTAATTGCTGTGCGCTTATCATGGACTTGGAGATCGAGATATGCTAACTATCTTAACATTATAGATAGAATTAGAATTAATGTTGAAAAGGTTATCCAATGTTTTTTTTTTGATTAGCTTTAAGATCAAAGAATAAATTTGTATTTTGTAAGCTGTTTCATTAAATGGACTTTGTGATATAGATGTAGTGGGATGTTTGGAATATGTAACATAACATAGTTATCAAATAGTCTTATTTCAGTATTGTCTGTAATTTGAAGATGTTTTAGAAGGACTATGAAAGTCAGGTTTTCAAGTCATCTGGTTAAATTACAATACCCTTTGACCATGGGAGTTACTATGAACTTGTTTGATCGATGAGATGAATACTATTCTCAATTCTAGCTAAGAAAGTCGAGGTCGCGACTCGAGAGTCCATAACTCCATGCAATTGACATTTCTTTCATTCAATCTTATGACAGAATAGTAACATATGCATTTAAAGTCAACGAATCTCTTCTAGAGAGTGGGAAACATTTGTTATTTTCGCAGTTATTTAAGTGAAACCGAGACCTTTGAAACTTAAACTCTAATGGAACTCAGGTTACCCCATGAATGTGTTTTATGTAACTGCTTCTTTAATTGATTATCAAAAGTCAAGACACTCTCTGGAGTATGTGACATAGTTCTTTTCTACCAATTAATGGTATTTAAATGCCTGAAATGCCCTAAGATGTCACTAAATATTTTAATCTAATGGGATCGGATGAGATTATGTTGAACAGTACATATTATTTGCCTTGGGGAGAGCACCAAAATCGAAATACCATCAACCCCCCCCCCCTTCCGTCTTGATTGCTTCCATCTCAAATGGCTAAATGGACTTATCCTTTCCATTTATTGCAGTTCGAAAAATAAATAACTAATTCATTACGAATTAAGCAATGGTTCTCAGGATGCTGAGAGAGTCCCTGATGAAGAATCCTTACTGATAGCTCGACACAAGAATCAGATCTCGTGAAGGTATCGATGGTCAGTTATATAAATTGGCGTTTGTTGTCCCTGAAGAAATGTCGTGATTCGGCTTGGATTAAAAGTGCAAAATGACAAGTGCACAAAAAGTATCTTAAGTGGCTGATCGTAGCTCAGTAAAGAGAGACTTTGGAGATTAAAATAATACCCAAGACACAATAAATATTACTCTGAAGTACCTTCAATAGCGTAAGAAGTTAATAAGGAACTAGCGTTGGAGCTTGTTCTGGCTACGTACGTAATAATATTATAAGAGATGGCTGAGATTGGTTGAATTGAATAGCAAATTCAGTGTAAGTGACCCATTTTGAGAATTAAGTGTTGAAGTAAAATGGTTGTTATAGGACTTAAGCCATAATAATAGTTTTATTGGGACTGTAGTGGATGTAAAGCTGCTGCAGTTACGTTGTATTTACAAGTTGAGAGTTGGTGATAGAATACCACTTATATTTTGATATCGATGATAATGAGGTAGTTTTGCTTTTGTGACTAGGTGAGCCGTAGGGTGTGAGTAGCTCGATTTCAGTTGGTTTTTTAAAACCACCGGAGAGCCGTCAAAGAAATCTAACGTCCTCAATCTCACCTGTCTCATGTTTCTACTATAGACGAACCATTTCTGTTTCATTTCTCTCATTCTTCGTGATCGCTGAGCAAGGCAGGTGCACCGATCCAACTCTCTTCTCTCTATCAACTTATAATTACTGATTGAGAAGTTAATAATTGGACATATCCTAATTTACTCAAAAATAATAATATTATGTGCTCTTCCACTCCTTAATGTAATTTCCTTCAGTGCACAACTGTTGAAAGGTTTATAAGGCACGACCTCCTGTACATGTTTCGTCCTCACTTGATTGTATGAGAAATTAAACAATTTATACTGCCCAAGTGCCCAATATCAACATTATTTTGACAGTTCCAAGAAAAGGATTCTTTGTGAATTGTGATTTGTGAGTTGATTGTTTAAGTTGAGCTATAGGCTCGTTTTATCTTGCTGTTCGTAACTCTAAACACAGCCTCGTCTCTATTACTCGGGTTCGTTTTGTGAGGTGTTGAATAAAAACCATTCGTAAGTTTAATAACACTCTTCTCAGAATTCCTCGCATTCATTAAGTTCTCACTATCCTTTTAATTTGATCGACAGTAAATCTGAAGATAGTATCAATAAGTAGGGTTTCTTTTCACAACATTTCAACACCCAGGTGTAGGATTTAAATTTAGTTATTAAGAAGAAAAATTTATTTAACATGGATCAGGGCTATATTTATAAAGACTGTTGTCACCCGGGCAGTGTTTATCCTCAAAATAGAACTAATCTGCCCACTCATTCACACCATCAACCTCCACAATCACAACAGTTGCATCAACCATCAACGCATAGTCATCCAAAACAGTCCGTTCCAGGTAAAAATTATAATTTATTCACAGTTTACAAATCTTCCTCCTGTGCGTTAGTTTTTATTTGGATTTTATAAGAGTTCATTAGATGCTTGATTAATCTTTCAATAAGAGCATTTACGTAATGCTATAAAGTATTTGAGATGCTTAGTGACTGATTTTCTGTCTAGGGGATCAATTTTCCAACTGTCTAGTCGTGTCGTAACTCAAAACATTAAAATACATGTATGTGTTACATGGAAACAAATTTAAATTTTGTTTCGGTTTTCTTAGCACGCTATTCACATTGGAATCGCTAAAAAAGATTTAAGTGACACATATAATAGATACACTACAGCCCGCAACTGGCTTATGGTTACATCGGAAGTGTGTGTAAAGAATGACTCGCGTGTTTTTTGGGAATAGATTTTTCCATGTTGCTCCCTTTCATGGGACGTTAGTAAACGTGTACGGGAAGTAAACTTCGGATTTAACAAATTAGAAGCTACTCACGGAAGTTACTCAAAAACAAATAAAGTAGAAGATTTTTCCCGAGAGTTGAGATAATTAAGTCATTCAGGACTAAAAGCAAAAGGGTTTCGGTTTACATAAGACATTACCACTTACTTCCACCAGGAATCTAATGTCGGCCCGTAGAGGGTGGAAAATTGTCCACGTTTTCCACGGCAGTCTTTTTCCGTCTCAAGAAGTCATTAGAATTACCTAAACAGAGTCAATTGATCGCGGTATCAGTTCTTTCACTACTTTGCAGATCCAATTTATACTTTTTGTAGACAAAAAATAATAATACAAATAAAAAAAATTAATGAAAATTGATCAAAACAAAAGCAAAATTGTATAAACTACCAAGTACTATTCAATTAAATTTAAATAGTTAGGTAAATGTATTAAACGCCAGAATGTTATTTCTAATTATATTCAAATCCTTAATTGGGAAGAACTGAGTAAACCTAACCCTAACTGAAATCAATAGATTTAATTATTTAATTCAATGATTCAAACAATTTAAGCCTAAAATTAATTGCAATCACATAAACTTGGAAAAATGACATTGTAATGCGAATAATTCAAACAATCAACACGAACAATTTTTCAACAAAGTATTTTTTATCATGAGCAACTTTCATCAAGAGGACTTTCCGATAAGTGTTATGGCTCATGAGGCTCATTAGTAGATCCAGGTTTAAGTTTTTAAATTATCTAGTAGAATTTGAGTTAAACTTGGGATTCCATAGCCAAGCCATGTAATTAATTTGCACCTTCATTCAAAAAAATCTAATAAGGTAGCCCATGGTAGTTTCTTCAGATTGAAAGCACGTACAAAATAATCACAGTGTTCATACAGTGGATCGATTACAGTGTTTATCAATGTACTATTTGGGTTTAACACCAAATTGTATTATGATTATTTTTATTATGTGAGGAAAGCTTGCGGGGAGCAAGTGGAGGATAATGACGATACAAGTTATTATTATTAAAATAAATTATTACATCTTATTACCTACATAATAATAATAATATTGCATATTACTATGAATTTATTCAGTCTGTGCTGTGTTGAACGGAGATTGTTTTGAAATGTTAAGGCATTAAGGTTTGGATTTTTTCTCTCAGTAATATATTTATCATATTGATATGGTTTAAGAGAAGTCGTGAAGCTGAAGTTGAAATTTGTGCAATTGTGCATGAAATCAACCCCATGCACCATGGACTAAATTGTGTTGATTTAACTAATAATTACAAAGGGCTAGAGGCGTATTTCCTACTGAATTTGTTTATTTTATGACATGGCCAGAAGTATCCAAGTATTCAATTTCAATTTGTAAGGTAAATGAGCTGTCTTACCTAAACTTCATTAGTCTTTTCACAAACAGGAGACAGATACACAGCTTTTTTGAGACGTGGACTGAAGGGAGACTCTGGTCTACAAAAGTGGAGTAACATTTGGCTAATGCATTGGTTTTGTTTTGTTACGCTTGAGTGGATAATTGAATGTGGCTAGAGGATAATAATAAAGATTATAGAAACCTCCTGAGGCTCTTTCATTCAGTCTTTGAAAGCTTTGGATATGAAATCCTTCATTAGTTTATTAATCAGCAATGAAAGGAAATTGAAACTTGAGCTGTCGTGACAAATGGTAGTAAAATGACGCTTTGAACACTAAATTTTGTGTCGTGTGGACGAACAAAACCCGATACAAATTGCATTTCATCACCTCCTATCTACAAGTATTATAAAATAAATTAGTACATTAAGTTACTTTTTTGTATTCAAATGGATATGATACACTTATCTGCTAAACTCTATGTATACTCAAGTCACATCCACACTTCTCCGCGATTCTACTAGTAGAGAATTAATTTCATGCATGCCAAGCCGGAGAAAGGACACACGGCCAAGTCCTGATGAGCTTTTTATTTTTCATTAATGAGTAATGACAGTTTATACCCATAAATATATGGCAGTAGGTTGTATTTCATATTTTTATTCCCCCTTTCTTTTGTTTAGAGGGAAATGTGAAATTTTCTAACAGTTGAGAGTGCTAACTAAAATCTTTGTTATTTTAGTAATGTTTCAACTTTAAACTGCATATTTCATTGAGTATGGCTAGCTTTTGGGTTTCAGTCTAAAACCGCTAGTGAATATTTTGGTAGGCAGTTGCTAAAAGTAGGAGTGAACGAAATGCATGGCTTGCTAGTTGTTACTTTTGCGCTGCATTGTTGCTGCTCCATTTACTCTTGCTTCACGTTCAAGACTTTTCGAGACTTTAGCTGTTAGCAGCACTAAAGAGCTAAAATTGAAACAGGAGGGGAAGGATTGAAGCCGAAACTATTCAGGCATTCATTCAACAATTTGATCACCTCCAAAACCTAAGTGCATGGCGAAGGAGATTTTCGTCAAAAAACAAAATAACAAAGTAACCCAGATAATTTTCATGATTAAATTATTCATGTGTTACGAGTGCAAATAATGAACTTCATCATGGCGTATTTACCCTCGCATATCTTTTATAACAAAACGGAAATTGTTGTGGACTAATAATAAATAATTGTTGATAGCCACTTTCTTATCTGATATGAAAAATGAACGAGTCAAGAGAGCAGAAATCGAAATTTCTTAATCTCCTTTTTACTATTTCCACTTGGATAGACATACAACTCACACACCAACACTTTCCCGCATTGAGGAAACTTGGGAACTTATCTTCCTCATCATTTCCCTAGTATGATCTCTTATGAAATTTATCCAAAAAATAGGACAGCAGAATAACAATTGTTGCAGTGCATCCATTGTAGATCAGATTATGTAGCCTAATTGGTAGTAGGTCACCTTAAATTCCAATTCAGAGTACTTATATAACAACTATTTCCTTAAAACTTGGGCAAGTGCACGGTCATAGATCTAAAAAAAATATTGATAGATTAGTCTACCACACTTTTCGCAATTACAAAGCCCCTTTTCTAGATTTGTTTTGTTTGCAGAAGAAAAGCAACATTACGCAGTGTTTACTTATTTAGTACACTGTCGATTATTTATAGAATTTATCAACGAGATTTTAAACTTTCCAAAATAATTTGTCTCGACATGCCTCTAGTGATTTCCACTATTTCTGAATACTTAATTTAACCAAAAAAAAATACTTTTGAGAGAACAAGGGAAACGATGTGGACGAGGTACACTATGTACCTATTTGGTATCCATGCAAGCTCCAATGTAAAGTAGGAAGACCATACTCTCACCAAGGGTTGAAACGTCATTTATTTTTTTGTACTAACTGTCAGGGCTCAGGACTCAGGAATAATTTGTCCACTCCATTTTTTCATCACATGGACAGATTCCCAGCCCAAGAAACAAAGTTCATTTGAGTTATCAACTCTGTTGTATTGATTAAAAGAGAATGGAAGTTTTCTTTCGGGTTGTATGAATTATGTCTATGGACATGATCACTGGTTTTTCCGTAAAAATCCCCTTTGCTAAATAAATAATTCGAAAGGTAGGAGCCCCTACTGAGTTCAGAGCTTGGACTGTGAACAGAACCCGGTGACAAAGATGAAGAACTGACATCACTTTTATATTTATTATTGATCCTTATCCAATTTCCAATTCTATTGGTAAGAATAATGGAAAGGTGATTGAGAAAAACTATATTTTCTTAAATGGGATTTTCACATGTATTCCATCTAAGCCTTAGCCTGCTCGGATGTACGTATCCTCGAAACTAAAATATGTATGCATTACTTACCTTGAATCTAGTCTGAGACGTTTTATTTTGACCCGAACTTTTGCTGAATTCGTGGGTACGTGCGATAAATAGGATGTTTGAAAAGACCAGATTTCTATTTTATTCAGACTACTGGTCATCATTTCTTTATTGACGCCTCTAGTTATTTCTACTTAGTCTATGGTTGCATTTTCGTTGCATCTAAGAAAAAGATTGGAACCAATGAACCAGAATAAACTATAATGAAAGAATTCACAGGTTTTGATTTACTTGACTGCTAGGGCAGGCAGAAGACGTCCTAATTCACGTAGGTTGTGCTCTCGTTGACACGCTTGAATTATCTGGCAATGAGGATCTAGCAAGTGTTGTCAAATGAAATGTAATAGATGCAGATTAGACACAGAAGAGGAATTTGAATTAGAAGTATATGCAGGTAGTAGAAATTTATACCCCTCATCTCATTCCATGAGTCATCAATCTTAATAAAATTGATGAAACTAATAAAAAAGACTGGGCTGGATGCAATTGGGGTTTAAATTTATCGAAAGTAACTCACTGATTTGTCAGACTTGACGTGATTTTGCGTAAGTAAGACAAAAATAGACAAGGCTAAGGCTGCACTTGGCTTGTCGAGTCAGGGTCAAAGGTGTCAGGGAAGTACATTCAAGACAACCGTTTTTGTTCCATTTATAGGAAGAATGATTGCTAAAAAATTTCCTTGTTATCAGTAATCTCAAGGAGTGGATGGAATTGAACATACTAGACCCTTATGGATAGAAAATGCTGGCATTTTAATTACTGATAAGGAGAACAAGAAAAGGAAACAATTCCGCAAACGCTTTGAGTGCGAAGAAAGAAATTAAACAATGACTCAGTGGTATTAGCAATTTAGAATGTTTTTACCCAAAAAGTCCGTTAAGGATTTATAATTTTGTGGTGTCAGTGTCATGTGCAGACTGGGACATTATACAAATCAGAAGGTCACACTTAATCGGCTAGCCACAAAAGATATTTATAGTGTAATTCAGCGTTTCATAGCCTTGTGAGCTTGTCATACATCTAAACATTCAACTTTTACAGCCTCGGTATGTATTTATGCATCTATACATGACCGATGGGAATCACTTAAAAAAATTCAATCTTTGTTTGAACTCAGCATTCATTCATATTCTAGCTTAACGGGGAAATCACTAGTTTAATAGACCTCTGCATCAAGAAGTTAACCTCGAAAAATTATATTGGTGTTCCATTTAGGATTACTAGATGATTATACTGCCAAAACTGTCGAATGTCTTACGTAGCTGTATTGTCTTGGAACTCTGCAGTATAAACCAAGATTTCATAATTTATCAACCACAAATTGAGCATTTAAAAGACAGGCTTAGAATACAGGTGATTCTCATTCTCTAAAACAGACGATATACAGAATAGCAAGCTTCTACTTTAGTACAGACTATCTTTACAACAAAAACCTACGATTTATCCATCATAGTAATATTGCATTAGAAACGGTTTGTTTCTAATTACATTACCAAGTGTCAAATTTTTGAGGAAGGAAAATCCCATAGTTTTTATAAAAGAGACGACTACTTGCCGTTGATACAGGTAACCGATGCACCATGTGGATAAGCACACATCAAGAGGTACGCGATCACCATTATTTTTTCATTTGTTCCGACACTGATGACACATAATGGAAAAACATGCCATGAAGAAATACCATTAAGACCCCATTTCCATTTACAGAGGAACACCTTGCTATGCATAGAATAGACACGTATAGGACATATCGTGAATGAGGGTATTACTGAGTAAATTATCTGCAAAAAAATAGGTAGAGTAATAATATCAAGGAAAACGAACTTATCGATCTTGAATGAAATAACAAACAAAGTAAAGCATGAAGGAATTAATGATTATCATGTTTCTAAAGGAAAAGTCAGGCGTGTGTCTAGCTGGTGTGTGGTGTGTCCAACATTCAACACTAACACCTACCCTCAGTCATCAAAACGAAGGGACTGCTGGAGAGGAAAGCTTCCAAAGATTATTATTTACCCAACTGTCATTTCCTTTCACAAATTTACGAGAACAATGCTCTATGATAGCCATAGCATATGCTAAAGTCATTTAAGAAAACGTTAGCAAAAATATGCTTTGATTTGTTAATAGCAAGAGCCTCCTCAAATAAGAATACATCAAAAGTGGTTAAGAATTACGATTGGAAATTTTTTTGATGGATCAAATCAAATTGAAAGGTAGGTTAAAAAAAGGGATGAAGGAATGAAAATAAAAGGTAACTGCGGTGGTAGTTCGTTTAGCATATGTAGTTAATCCAGTCAAGCTCGGAGAATACTGCATGTCATCCCCTGTCAGTGATCAAAATATTATATTATGCAGAGCCTCATGTTTTTTATTAGACCGTGGGATCCTTCTTGTTGCACCGTTCAAATTAGCTCGGGACTAGGAAAAGGGTAGTTGGATTTGAATAGAACGAAACTGTGGACTGGGGTAGTTTTATTAATAGTCAGTATTTGTAGAGCTCTCCTTTTTTTATGGAGGACGAGTTGGTGGTACTGGTGGTTTCTTATGTTCAATAATATTGTGTGGGTAAATCCTCCGTTCTCGTTTGTTTGTCTGTCATTCACAAATTACATCTGAGTTTTTAATTTACATATGACATATGCAGTAGGGCAATTACTACCCTAGGTTAATTAAACTCCCGGGTATCACTATCCCAGTGGTAATAATAATAATTTTAAAAAGTGTATTTCCTTTACAATGCCATCCTGACAAGTTCCTGTGTGTCCGACGTTCAAATAAATTAGAATTGAAACTCTGTAATTAAATTGCATGTTTCCAACTGCCCAATTTTCGGCCTTCATTTTACAGGTGACTGGTTCGTTCATTTTCACTTTTAAAGTGTATTTTTTTACTCCAATAGGAGTAGCTGTTTTTTTTACCATAGCTCTTTTTGAATGTGGAATTGGAATGTATAGTTTTGATCCATTTGGGTTCTGTGCCCTATGCATAATATGGAGGGTTGTAAACTATACGAAAAACTACGCAGTTTTCAGGTTTTTTGCCATCTTTATCTATATAATATGAAAAGCTGGTGGTTTTAAATTAGAGGGATGAGAAGGCTTAAAAAAATGTTTATGAAAGCATATTATTTAAAGTTATAAGGGAGGGAAGGAAATCTTAAATTCTAGACTGAATCATTGAATCATAGACCTTACAAGTAGTAAACATTTTTATTTATACATTACGTGGTTTGTAAATAGTTTAATATTTTAAAATGAGATGCTATTATCAGTAAAGCTGTTTGCCGTTGTTATCGTTTTCTATGCATCTGTTGTAATGAATAAGGGTGAGTATAAGAAATTGTTTCCACCCTCCAACTCTCCAAATCCATCGAGCTATAGATTGTTGGAGAATCCAGTGTGAATTATGGCATAATTTTGATGTGCATTTTTCTAAATGAATGTTTCATAGCAGTTGACAGAATGGATTTAGAAATGGGATTTCATGTCAGTACTAAAAGTTTAGAAAAGCCATCCCAAGGGTTTTTCTTTGGAGAAAGCTTTAAAAGGTAGAAAGTCAAGCTCTGCGTGGGGCAGGAAATCGATGAAGTTTTCGGATTGGCTTCTCTCAGGAATCCTGGAGGATGTACTTAGATTGGAGAACAAATCATAGCGCGTGACCAGAAGTGGGTTAACCAATTTTTACATCCTGTACTAAAGTCTATAACCAATGGAGAAATGTAATCTTCAAAATCCCATATTCTTGTCCCTAATGCGCAAATCTACGACCAAGAACGGCAGTTTTTGTGTAAAAAAACCTTTAGTTGAAATCCAGAGTCTATCAAAAAAGCTGGAATGAGGTTCTAAGCTAGAATGTCAACGATTCTCATTTTCTGTGTTTTTCTTCGAACTATCTGGCCGTTTTAGTCGAGCCTGTTTTAAATGAGATATTTTCATAAAACTTGATTTTATTTAACAGTGTAAACCTTGTAAAGATGTGATCTTTAAGCAGCGATCGAGCATCTGTAGTTATGGCCTCAGGAAGGAATATTTCCCTCAGGCCTCTCCATGGAATTGATAATAGTGAATAATTTTACTTGACTTGCTTGAACTACTTGAGACTTTCTAAAAGCTCATCATATTGTACATCCGAAAAACTTTTCCACTTAATTTTATATTAGAAAAAGATTAAAAGCTAATACTGTCTGATATTGACTACTTAAATATTTTAATTCATTTTTCTAAAACTAAAGAGCGATAGGAAATGGAGAAAGTATAGGAACGTCAAATCTAGATATTATTGTTAAAATATCGTGGGGATATTTGTTTAAAAAATCTTTATCGACTAGAATTATTTTATCAAGTAATGCTGAGTTCATTCGTAAATCAATCTGGTGCTGTAGGAGTTGTGGGACTTGCTTTTTCAAAATTTTATAGGAAATTTCACTATTGTGCTAAACTACAGATAAATTGTACATTATAAGTCAGGAGGTATTTTTAGACGAAAGTCAAATGGAGAAAGTATACTCAAGATTATAGTACGCGTACGGTATCCATTGTAGAAGGTGTGGGTATAATTCATCAGAATTGATTTCTTTAACGCTAGATTCTTTCATTAGCATTTGCATTACAAACTTAAAATATAAGATTAATTAGAAATATTGAAAAATGATTGTGATTTTTCAAAGCACAAAAGTTAACTGTAAGTTGCACGAAGAAGTCAAGATTCTTTGGTGCAAAAATTATTTTAGTGTCCTTAAAGAGTATTTTTTTTTAATCTTTCAGCTCGGGAAGATTTCACCGGCCTTGACAACGATGCTTTGGACTTTAGTCAACTAGAAGATTTCATTGCAAACGAAGCTGATGCAAATGGAAGGTAAAATAGAGTAAAACTTTTAGGAACTCATGGCACTCATTATGAGTTTTTATATTAGCTCTCTTATATTATAAACAAACAAACGAACAAACTAAACTAAATAAAGTGGAATTATCATTGCTTTTCATTAAAGTTATTTCGCGGACACGTTGGCGAACAGTGAAGCATCTAAACATGCCCCTGGTCAACCAGGTCAACCTCAACGCGAACGGATCCTTGTAGTCACTTCCGTCCCTGTTCCATCCACCGATGGATCCATCCAGTATGTTGGGGGGAAGTTGTGCCCTCCAAATGCCAATCCCATACGCTCAACTGCGTATACACATGGAACACTGCCGTAAGTTATTCAATAACATTTAATGTATCAAAAACACAGTTCTTATGTTAAGTTAAATCATTGCGCTGGTCTTCGTGTGATATGTGGACAAACAATAAATAAATATCAGTTTGAAGAAGTGACGACATTTTGGACAAGGTTAGATATTTTGAAAGTGTCAATAATTTAGGATTTGTGACTATGATTTGAAATATATTTATAAGCAAGAATAGTGTGCTACAAGAATAAAAGCCATCTATAGTGGTTATCGCTTACGCTTCATAAGTAGACGCGTAGATGTAGGATGAATAGAGAATAGATTTATTTCGATTTGAATCTCAATTTCTCAGGAATTCAAAAGGAAATTTCTCAAAAATATGCATTTTGACGCTTTGAATCCAATAGCCACTAGGATTATGTTAGATGTGTATATTTTTTATAACACCTTTTTTTATATAGATGTTTTGCCTAGAGTATTTACAGATCGAGAGGGTAAAAGAGAACTTTCAATATTTACGCTCTCAGTCTTAATTTGTTTGTTCTTTGAACGCGGTTTCCGAGAAATTTGCCGTTTAAGCAATAATTCTCAATCTAAACTTGTACTTTTCCTGTATATTACATAAAATATTGCACCTTGAAAGGTTACGTAAAACAAGTCTATTATAATAACAATTGCTTTCGTGTGGTAAAAGTAGGTGTTAAACGAAAGAGTACCCATTTCCTTTCTTTGCTGTGCATGGTATAATCCAAATCATATCCGTATTGAATTTACTAGAATGGTTCAGTTAGATAATTCCAAAATAATTTTCAGAATTAGTTGAGTTGACTTAGGATAGGATGACAACTATCCCATGGCAGTATGCCAGAGGCAAGGTTTTAAACAAATGTGTAAACAGTCGTGGCCACATTATTGGAATAAAGAATAGTTTTGATTTTCCCAGTCATTCATACGATTAATATTTTATTTCAGGCACAACCTTCCAGACAGTCCTCCGGATTCCGGATCTGAACCTCCATATTCTCCAACAGATCCTGGTTCTCGCTCTCCTAGTAAGCATTCCTATGGGCCCTAATTGTGCTTTCAAATTCTTTGGACCGTAATTATTTATTAATGTGTCCAACGTGTAGATCACAAAGGAAGCAGTATGAACGGTCGTCAAAACCTTCATGAACTTCTTCTGCATCCAATGTACCCACAAAATCCTGGAGGAGCTGGTGGGTCAATTATCCCACTTTTACAGCATGACATACCCCCAATTGGATCCCCAATACCTCATAATATTACATCTGCTCATCTTCCACCCTTGATTCCCATATCTCCGACAGCAGTTAACCCAGGAGGATCTCCCTCTGCCAACGCGACATTGACTTCATTGGATGGCACTCAGTCAAATTCTTCTGAAATATCAATTGAAACGTCTGATACTCTCCTCGTACCACCTTCACAACCTTCCGCGTCTCAAATATGTCACAATTCTCAAGATGATGTTGTCCCATTCTACACTCCTCTTCAACCCGTTCAAAATGAAACGATAAGAGGGAGGAAACGGAAAGCTTCTGAGTCTGCAACATTGAACAACGGGAAGATGAGCATGGTGCATGTTAAACAGGAGCCAGGTAGGGTTATTTTTCTAGCTTAGTTTCTAGCTTTCTAACTTATTTCTTTGGAGGATTTTAAATTTTATTTTTAAAACAGAAATGTCACCAGCAGATTCTAACTCTTCAAATAACAACAGCAACTGTAACGGTAGTGGTAATGCTGACGATGAATACTTTGACATGTCAGGAGATCCCTCGATGTATATGGACCCCAACTACCAGTGCATCAAGTTTCAGTCGTTTCAGGATAATACATGGCACACATTGACCGATGAAGCATTTAAAGAACTGTAATAACAATAACTTTTTAGCATATAGTTTAATTTTATTTATAGTGTTTAATTTTGGAACATTTTCATTAGACCACCCACGTATTTCAAAGTGGACGCAGATAAGGGTTTCAATTTCTCAAATGCGGATGATGCCTTTGTTTGTCAGAAAAAGAATCATTTCCAGGCAAGTTTTTAATTTTACCTCTAGACATAGCTGCGCATTTTTACGAAGGGATTGATGACGATAACCTTTGCAGATAACATGCCATGTCAAGCTTCAAGGAGATGTTCAGTACGTCAAAGCTCCTGATGGTTACAAACTCGTAGAAAATTTTTACATTCATTTCTATGGAGTAAAAGCAGAGTCTCCAAATCAAACAATTAAGATTGAGCAGTCCCAAAGTGACCGAAGCAAAAAGCCATTTCACCCAGTCCCGTGAGTATACATAATAATGTATTGTTACAGAACTTGAGAATAAGAATCAGTCATAGTTAAAGCTCAGGTATACCTTTTCTAGATTAGAGATGAATACCGAAAATGTGGCCAAACTCACAGTGGGAAGGTTGCATTTTAATGAAACCACGTCGAATAATATGCGAAAGAAAGGGAAACCAAATCCAGATCAACGGTACTTTTATCTGGTTGTTGCACTTCATGCCCACTGCACCGATGGAGGCTATCCGATTATGGCGCATTCATCTCAGCGGATCATCGTGAGGGTAAATGTACATTTTATAAAATACTAAATCTTTTTAGAAAAGCGAGAAAACCCATCTTCAAGACTGTTGGTTACATTTTATGTACTTCGAGCTGAATGAAGTCTTTCTTTCTATGTGTACCTTGATCGATGACAGACAGTTATATCAGAGGTGCTTATAGTAAGAGTGTTTCATGCTCATGTGTTTAGAAAAAGCTAACATTTTAATTCTACAGGCTTCAAACCCAGGACAATTTGAAAGCGATATGGAGCTGTCATGGCAGAAGGGTAGCACATCAGATTCAATTTATCATGCCGGCCGTGTTGGAATTAATACAGACAGACCGGAAGAGGCCCTGGTTGTGTACGGGAATTGCAAAATTACAGGACAAATTATTCACCCTAGTGATATGAGAGCCAAAGAAAATATCCGAGATGTAAATTTTTCAAAACTCAAAACCTTGTCAATAAGAAGTTCTAATTTATATGTATTTGTTATCAAAGATGGATAGCAAGGAACAGCTAAAAAATGTTCAACAACTTCGTGTTGTTCGATATAAATACAACCCTCAATTCGCTCGGTTGATAGGACTATCTGATGAAGATGCAGAGGATACTGGAATGATTGCCCAAGAGGTACAAAAAGTAATTCCTGACGCTGTGAAAGAAACAGGAAACATTGAGCTGCCAAATGGACAAATGATAAACAATTTCTTAGTTGTTAACAAGGTATGATCATAAAATATGGGGATACATTTTGAATTATATGTACCAAAATCATGACCTGAATCTTGAAATTTTAGGAAAGAATATTTATGGAAAACGTTGGAGCTGTCAAAGAACTTTGCAAAGTTACTGGAAAGCTGGAAACAAGAATTGATCATTTGGAAAAGATAAACCAAGTCAATAGAATGGATGAAAGTAGTTGCAGTTTGCGATATTCATCTTCTAGTAAGTTTGTTATTTGAAATATTAAAATCTACAATCCCTTTTTATTAATTGATTGCAATCAAAATCTAGGCCCAAAAATGAGCACAGGCAAAGAATCAGCAAGAAATACTGCTGAATTTATATGTTCGAATAGATGCGTTCAACTATTAATTGTGTTTCTCGTACTCATCATGGCTTTTTGGTATGCAATTTTAAAGCTTATGACATAAAGTTTAATTTTTCAAAATGTATCATAACGATCCGGTTGTTGATTTCAGCTTGGTAGCAATGGCTACATTATACATGCTGGAATACCATAAAAGATCGTCTTATGATTATTATCATCACAGCTCTCACCATTTATACAATACTTCACATGAATACTTACTCCCACAAACTTCCCAGTTCGGAAATTCAAGGATGCCAGTTTATCAGAATCCAAGTACCTTTTTCCCAGAATCCATGCATTCCTACAGCCCAAACCAGCCTACTAAATACCCCAAGGTCCCCATAAAACTTTTAAACTCGGCAAAGACATTGGACAACACTAATTTGCATCCGATATTGAAACCGAAAGTCTTGGGAAAACCATCGCATTGTTTCTCTACCCTTCCATACCTAGACTCATATTGTGGGGTATGAAACTTTAATTTTTTAGATAATTAAATTTCAACTAAATGGTTATAAAAATTACGGGATTTTTTACGTGTTTCTAGACGTTTTGCTGTGCGGGATCAGCAATTCAAGGAGCAGCGTCCGACTATCTCGATATTGAAAGGAAAAATCACGTTGCCTTGGGTGTGGCGCCTACTTCTCGAATTTTTCTTGAACCATCTACTCCTACTCCTCCGAATAATAATACAGAAGATGCAATTTCTGTTGTATTTTCGGTAAGCTCACTAAGAGTACATCTTTTTTCTTAAAAAATTATTGAGGATAAAATATTGGTGGAAAATAATTTTATTTAACTTCCAATAGAGTAATCCAGTTCATCGAAATGGCTTGGATTCAAAGCGCAGAAAGCGACGCCAGATAATCGAGAGTAATTTTTTTTAATTAAAAGTACCAATTCAAAGTGTTTAGGTAAGATGTGTTTGCTAATAAGTTTTTTTTATAGGTCCCAATCTAATTACAGTGCCATCAATTCACATACTATCACTCAATATAAACCAAAGTTTGGACGCATCTTATTGCATGAGGAATTCGGATGGATATCACGACTGTGTCTCGACAGAGAACAGATATTTTTCTAGTGCAAACCTGACCTATCATGTTCCTCTCAGTAAGTACTGGGATGAAATGAATATTTCGCTAATTTTTAAGTAAGTCATCAGTTCGGTAGGATTTAAGTTGTATTGAAGTTTTGTAGTAGCTAATTAAAAATGAACTTCTTACTCCAGCTTTTCTTCAAGATTCGTAATCTCCAAGCCTCAAATTTGTCACAAAGTTTATGTACAGCCATACTGTCGACTAGATGAAGGAAATCCTAGCGTGAAGCAGGCCGTCAACTCTTCAGACACTCAAAATGCAACTGAAGCTCTAAATAATTTTCCTATCAATCTACAAGTTGGTAGCAGTCCTTACTCGCGGTTTAAAATTAGATTTTCTTCCAACGGAGAAGACCAAGAAGTAAGTTCTTCTTTCTAATGAATATCATATTTTCGAAATCAAAAATAAATTTTTAAAATGACTTACTATTCTTTTCAGAACTTGTGTACATTAAATAAGCATGTATTCGAATTCAACTTTCATTTTTATCGAGTGTGTCAAGAGTAACTGGAGGCAATTTTACCCCGGCTGAATTACTTTATAACAAGACGTTTTAAATGAAATGTGGCGAATCTCCCTCAGAAAAACATTCCATAACGTTCCATCGTAATCTGTTTTGCAGATAAAAGTAATGCCTCCGTATGCGCTTTTTTATTTTTATCGTTCCGGGATTTTTGTGTTTGTTCCTAAGAAGATTATTTCCCAGATAGGAAAGAAATATAGATAAATATGTACATACTATACACGCATATATATATATATATAAATCTATGTATAGATATGAAAACTACATCAAGATTTGATTTTAATGAAACCGTTTAGTCTATGCATCCATCCAATAAAATTATAATCCGTCCTATTTAACTTGACGTACAACAAGATGATCTGGATAAACCAAATATTATGTGTACTGTTGAATATTTCAATCGTAGGTTAAATCTACATGAATTTCTGTCCTGTAAGTACTGTCGTAGCAGTCTGAAATGGTCATCTCAGTTTTTCAAGTAGGTATCCAATTCTACAAGAGCTAATGGTGATATATAAGGCTTAAGATTAGATAATCTTTAGTTTGAAAAAAAACTGTAACTATTTAGTTAATAAATGTGTAGTATAAAAATCTAGCGACAGTCCAACAATACTGTAAAATGAATCGTGGGATTTCAAATTGGTTATATTAATATTCAATAAAGTTTTAGATACGAGAGACTTGCCTGGTATGCGCGCCCCCACATTGAACCACTACGAAAATTAGTATTAAACCAAGTCCTGATAAAATAACTAGATTTAGATATAACTGAAAGTCATAGGATTTTCGATATTGTAACTTAATAATAGTCAACATAATATCTAAGGAATGTGGGGTTAATAAGATGATAGATAAGCACGATAATGGTTATATCTGTAAACTAAACCAGCCAAGTCAGTAAACAATTGAAATTTTCAGAACATCAAACTGAATTAAATAAATGCTAGCAATCTTCATCAATGTCTTTATGGAATTAATCGTTTAGCTGCTAATTGTCCAATGAATTTACGATTCCACAAATAAACTAACTTAGAAGTGAATGCTTTATCAATTATTAATTAAAATAAAATAGACTTGGTCAATACATACCTAATCCAGGGACAATGTATAAGAGTCAATTTCTTATTTCATAAACATATTTTTAAATTTCGTTACTTGCAATTTACAAAGCAAAATTTAGAAATGACATGTGGCATATTTTTGGATTGATCCATGCTGCATGTTGCTCTCTCGTTTTCAAAGACCTGAAGTAATTTAAGTAATGCATGCATGATTAACATAGATTGGGTAATTACATTTTCATATGCCAGCAGTGAAGTCTCGTCACACCCTTCGCAACCATTGAAAATGAACTGCGTCGCTACTGTAGAAAACACCAATTGAGTACGACTGGATAATTATGTATCCGAAGTCCGAAGCGAACTACAAGGAAGGATCACTCACTGCCAATTAGATGCAAAAAATCTTTTCCACTGCAAACAATTCAACCACAGGGTCTAAACGACGGAATTGATTAATCAACATTTAATTTTAAAATTCCTTAATGCTGAAACTTTACGTAAAAGTAAGAAGAGTTTCTCATAGCTCAGGCAAATTGCCTCCCAGCCATAAAACCTTTACCCTTTGTTTAACTACGTACAATCAAAGGTATACAATACAGTTTAATATCCACCTATCCAGCCGTTGATGGTGTTAAATGAATATCTCAATTTGATTTTTCCTAGGAGAGGCATTTTAAATACTGTATTTAGGTTCCCGTAACTTCAGAATGAATCAACATAACCTTGATGTCGGTGAATGCAACATGCGAAATACGAATTAAAAACAAAACTGAACATCCATAAGCCAATTCCGTCGTCATGCAAACAACTCGTCAAAAAATGTTGATCATTGATTAGCATTTAGAAACTAAGCTTATAAAAGTCAATGGTCACACGTAAAATTGACAACAAGTATCGTGGGCATCAGTTAACTTACTTATCATCAATCAAACATTTAGTAAGCAGTAGCAATTATTTATCAGAAGCGATACATAGTTATTGAAATTGATGTATGCACAATTTTTTTGATTGACATTTCAAGTGCATTAAGTAATCAATAAAGCATATTAGAAAAAATTCAAGTTCAACTCGAGATATGCCATATCTATGTAATGTCTTGATTAAGATGAGGAAGCCATACAAAGTTATAGTGGGCAATAGTGATTTATAAAAACTTATTAATTCCTCAATTTTACTTCACGATTACTGCCCGACAGGTATCTTAATCGGGTTAGTGAAAATATTTGAGCACGATTAAGCTGCAACGAACAGTAAACGTGAATATAATCGAAGCCTTCATTTGAGTTGTTGCATTCGCACGGTTGTTGTTGACATTTTGGGTACCACATTTCATGGAACAAATTGACATTTGAATTAAAATTTCCTCCATTTCACTGTTTAATCCACATCCAAGCGTTCCCCTAGGAATGGAATAATACATTCACCTTTGCAAAACAAGACTTAATTGGTTTTTAGCACGCTTGTAGGGCTTATAGGAATATGTGTGTGCCCGTCTGTCCCTAAACACGATATCTCCCTTCAAACTTGTCCTGTTGACTTGAAATTTTGCACACGTTTGTTAAGTCAAGACAGGAGGTGAGTTCGAAGAAGGGCCTAATTAGACCAACTGGGGTCGAGACTGTCGAGTTTCTGTTACACCCACTAGGGTCATAATATGTTGATTCATAAGGGGAATAATTTCATGTTGATTTAAACATGAAAATTTGAGGGAGTCGGGCTAAATGAAGTTGCACAGTTAGAAATATCAAAAATGATTTTTGTTTGGAAAAAAACAACACATGAATCAAATGCAATTGATCAAATTTTGAAAAAAAACTAATTCAAACCTCTCACCCCTTCAAAAATTGCCAATTTAAAATCCTTTGTAATTTCATTTTCAAGTCTGTATATATGATTAATTGTATCGGCGGCTAATATTTTTTAAAAGTCGGATATAGAATACAAATGGTAGATTAAATCTAGGTATGTCAAAAGTTCTTTCGTTTCCGTAGTATAGCGTAATCGTGGATCTTTATAGCGTAATCGTGGATCTTTATAGCGTAATCGTGGATGCATTTGTTCAAATAAATAAATATATAAATACTAAAACTATGGGCACATCAATGGATAAAGATTTTATTATTAAGATTAGATTTTCTTAATGCTGAGCTAAGGTTACACACACACTTACGCAAATCTAATTAACGCGTAAGTGTGAGTGCGCCCATATAGCTCAGCAATCAGCATTAAGAATATGACCATCATCTTAAGCATGTTCTCAAAATTTACACATACGTCTTCCAATGTTTGGAAGCCTGGAATATCGTTAAGAATATTTTTTTCAGACAATATAAGCTGAAATTCTTATGTCTTTATAGAATTAGGAACTAAGGTGAGGGTGATATCACGAATGAATAAAAAGGGCAGCAATAAGAGAGCATAGGGACTGGTTGAAAGGCGTAACGCGATAGCTAAACAAATTGGTCATGGAATGTTAAAGGCAAGGCAAATCGAAATTGGGAAGCCTGGATAGTTTTGGAAATCAATTGAATTAATGGACCTTGGAAGATTGAACACTGCAGTAAGAATGTAGCAAAGTTAGCAATGCACTTGCACTTCTCGGGGCTGAATCGATAAGAATCATGCGCTTATACTTGGCAGTGTACCCTTGACTCACCACGGAGAAATTTGCAATCCCGAAAACACGGTTGGATCCAGTTGTCAGAGGTATAATGTATACCCACATTATTCCTACAACGTCATACATATACAGACTTTTCGCAATTCTAGGACTTTTGAGCATGCCTATGGCATTGCCTTTCACTGCTGGAACTTGTCGATCGGGATTCGGGAGGATAGAAAACTCCTGCGTATTTTTTGGCAGTCTGTCTAGATTGTAGTGCGGTCTTTGAAACTCTTTTCAGTGTTGTAAAACTGTCCTGACAGAACGTACGAAGCAAATCCGGTCTGCGTTCACATCAAAGCCAAACTTGAAAAGATTGAATCCATTTTAATAGGAGGAATAGTAGATTTGTATAATAGAATTGATATGTAAGAGTAAAATACAGTAAGGGAAGCTAAGGAGAACAAAGAAGGGGGACTGATTAACTTTTAAGGTTGAGTTTCTTTGAGGATTGTAATCTAATTCCAGTTTCAGATAAGTAGGGTCGAAATTAAAGATTTGAAAGAAGTAGACTGTGGGAGAAATCCCATGCTATTAATAATAATAATCTACTATCCATCGATCCAATTGAATTGTGTAGTTGTGTGTAGTTCGGTTGTGGACGGTTTATCGTTTTTACTTCGTAGAAAGGACGCTGAGTGAGTCTTTCCGAATACAAGCATTTGCTGTGTATTATTTCTGATTCAGATAAAGACAGGAGTTTCCACAATATCCAGAGGAGAGAAAAGTATCAAGTAGTATAATAATTACAGTTTCAGTAAAGCCAAGCTTACCTTTTCTGCTTAGGAGTTAGTCTCCTGATTCTGTTCCGTCAGTCCCTGCCTGCACTGGAAAGCACACAATGAGATCTACTCGTCACAAATTAAAAATGTTACGAGGAGTCAGTCATACTAGTGCAAGTGGTGGGTTACCTTATCGAAAACCCATTCATTATCAACACTCTACTAATTTTCATCGTCATTCTTCAACAGACAATGCTACTGCGAACAGTCTAACCAGATTCAATCATTCAACGAACAACAGCCGAACAAGGAGCAAACCATATAATCAGCATCCAACAGCACATTTATCAACCTCTTCAGCTCTTCTGTCCAATTCAATCGACAATCACGCCACAAATATTCAGAACCCTCCTCGACGGACTCAAAATCTTGCTTGGGTTGATATACATTCAACAGCAATGGACCTCAACTCCGAAATCAGAGCGAAGGCCTTTGCAATCTGTAAGGACTATCTTAATGGGGCTTGGAAGCAAATCAACTCTAGAGATTTGGTCGTTAAACGCATCAGGTGAGTCGGACTAAATTATTTTCCTGTTTAAATTATGTAAAATCTTGACGGGATTAACAGAATTTGGTATTAAGTATTCAAATAACTTTTCAAGTTCGACCCCTCAAAAAATTGACAAGGGGAAGTTTCATGAAATATTCCGATTGGCTTTTGTTTGCATTTCTCGGAACACCTCCGAACCTGACCTAAATTGTATTTCCGTAGCGGACATTTTTTTCACATTAGTCTCTACTAGCTGGAGGGATTTGGCATGCAAACTAGCATTGATGTATATTACCGGTGCCCTCATTAGATCTTAGGGTTTTGAGAGCTCAAATTATCTCGAACACTTTGGCATCATCCATTCAGTCTTCCTACAACACGAGAAAAGCATATCTGAACTCTGCTTTGTAGAGCATTTTTTTGACTGGCACATGGTGCATGGGAGGATTTTTATTTTGGTATGTACGTGAGATTACATCCGTCCCCAACTCCTGCCAGTGATTCATCTTTCTTAAGAGCTAAGACTGGCGTCATGTGTACATACGATCTTATTTGCACTATACTCGGTTCTCCTGAGTTTCTCATTACTTTTGGCACTAGTAGAATGCATTCAGTCAATTATATTGCAGCGAATAGAATATGATTAATCCTTTTACCGAATAAACAGGTGGATAGGAGGGAAAAGAAGTTTTTGTGACGCTGAGGCTCGCCTGAGTTCTCAAATAATATGACATCCGACGCTCAGCTTTAAGATATGATGGCACAAAATGCAAACATAAATCATTTCGCCTTTAGCCTTCGATTTCAATTTAAAAATAGCACTTGGAGTAGAGCTGGGTATTCTTTGCAGTTAAGAATAGTTTGGATTATGGGAATTTAAAAAGTGATAATTTCTATTGAATATTACTTATAGTATATAGCATTTGGGACTTGAGCGAATGTATGTCTGGCTAATTGGGATTGAATATTGAGAACCATTATTTATCCACTTTTATTATCATTTACTGACCCACCACTGCAATTGCATTGCATAACTGTAGATAATTACGATTCTCATGCTGTTATAAAAATGTGTGATTAAAATGTAAATCTGATGCAAAGATCAAACTTTCGTTCCATTATTCTCAAATTCCATTATTTCTTATAGTTTTCTTAACAGTAATTTTTATATTTAATTCTCATTCTTGCATAAAAGTATCAATAAATAAGTATAATTTATTTGTTTTAAACAAGACACAAAAAAAGGTTAACAGAAATGTAGATTATGGATGAAAGGAGAAGAATAGTAAGTATGGGAATGTCTGATGAAATTATTGGTTGACATTTAGTCAATGAGTTTAACTAAGTTGTAAGTTTAACAATTTTAAGATTCGGGAGCAATTTGAATGAAAAGTAAAATATATGTTATTGGTGTCGGGACATGTACAACAAGCCATTGCTTTATCAACTGCGAAGTTAATATTGTTTTTAAAATGTTGGAACTGACATTTGATACGGATATGACCTTCAAGAGTGCTAAAAAGTTATGAATGGCTCGTTGATACCGTGAAAGTATAACTAACAACGGCCAGTTTATAAACACCTTTCAGACTATTTATCGTTCGTGCTTAGTACCGAGGAAAAACTTTTTTTGTAGATCTAATTTTAGTCTCAAAAATTACAAATCCTTTGAAGTGTGATCGGATAGGGTAATTAAAGTTGTCAGTTGAAGCATAATGCTGTGATTGAATAAACTAATGGGTTTTAATCTTTGCGTTCGCGACATGAATGTATTTTTAAACGATGACAGTCGGGGTTCGAATGTAAATCAAACCAACTGTTTTTGAGTTTCTAAATCCAAATTAATTAATTCCCCTACTACGTCATAATTGCTTGCAACTCAATACCCCATGAATCGTATGTTTGTAGTTATTTGTGTTTAAAATACGTAGTTTTACCCCTCCCTCACTTACTATTATTAGACCTCCTGAACCTGAATGCACAAACGAGAGAATAAACAATGATATTATGAGTCTAGACAAAAAAACAACGATGTTGTATTGAAATTCTTTCAAGGTTTTCCGGTGAATTTCAACTTATTTTGCTACCCGAAATTTAATTTTTTTTTACGATGTTTGGCATTGCCAAAAGTATTTACCATCTCTTTTGTTTGTCGGCTCGGTGGTAAACAACTAATGACTGAAATGCAAAATCCTTCAATGAATGCTGGTTGCTCCCTATGCCGTATAAATTACAAATACGAAAACATATTCATGCATACGCTGTTCCTAATAATCTTTATGTTTATGTGATTACATTGATATTTTCATATTTCAGTGGAGGACTGAGCAACTACTTGTATCATTGTTCATTACCGTCGACCCTGTCTACTGTGTACACCGAGCCTACTCAAGTTCTTCTGAGATTCTATGGCCAGGTATGAGTTTTCTTCGTTTTTAATAATTCGGATTTTTTAGTCAATAAATTGAATATATAATAATTTAGGCTTAAGTTTATTGGCAAAAAGTTATAAGAACGTTTCAAATCATTGTTTTCCCCCAGGTTCATGGAGAAGGTGCTTTGGAGTCTTTGATCACCGAGTCTGTTATATTTACACTTTTGTCTGAGAGGAAACTTGGACCAAGATTATACGGAGTATTTCCTGGTGGAAGAGTTGAGGAGTTTATTCCTGTATGTTCTGTTTTATAATTGACTAATAATTCTCTAAAAAAGTTACTCAAGTTTTCGATTGAGGTTTGAAAATAAATAGTTTGATATGATACACAGATAAGGAAATAATAGGAACTGACGTTAATTATAGGTATTTATGAATGGGCTGGTTTAAAATTATATTTATGAAGAATTGGGCAAGGAGGGATTTTTACCTCCTTAGAATGATGAAATTTATCTCGGTTTTGTTATTTTATTGCCCTATTACACGGTTTTACGTCAGGAACAACCAGTCCATGAAAATCACAATACTGTAATCTATCCGTCAAAGTAATTTTTAGGCTTAACTGAAAGTTTTAAATTTGTTTTCTGGATAGGCTCGACCCCTTACTACCATGGAACTGCGGGATCCTGAACTTAGCAGCTTGATTGCTCAAAAAATGGCTCAAATTCATGCATTAAATATTCCAATCAGCAAGGAACCGTCGTGGCTTTGGGGTACAATGGACAGGTAATTTCATGTTTATATCGATAGGAATTTGAAATCCTAAATAAAGTAAAAATCGATGCTTGAAATGTTTGAAATAATAATTTTCTATAAAACTACAGATGGATGAGTAACGTAAAGGAGAGCCTTGGAAAAGAGTCGCTTCAAGATTCTCCGCAGAAAGATGTCATACTGAAACTTAAAGGATTTGATTTGGAGGAAGAACTTAGTTGGCTTAAGTATATCTTGCTCAGCTTATTATATATTTTCATAATGTATCCGTCGATAAGATTTTATTTTGAAAATCTTTAGAAATTACCTGCCGTCCGTCAACAGTCCTGTCGTGTTTTCACACAATGATTTGCAAGAAGGAAATATACTCATTCGTCCTGACTATGAGTCGGCAGATGACAAACTTGCCCTTATTGACTTTGAATATTGTTCCTACAACTACCGAGGCTTTGACCTTGCAAATCATTACTGTGAATGGTGCTATAACTACAATGTGGACTTATACCCGAATTTCACTTCCGAGCTCCACGATCATCCTTCCTTCGATGAGAAGGTAGGAAAAAAATATAATTTACGACTTAGACAAATATGCCATTTACTGCAATTTAATAATCAATTATGAATTGCTGTGTATTCAATCAAGATTCGTTTCATTCGCAAGTACATCAAGGTGCTTCGCCATGAGTATGAACTTAATTTCGTGGAAGCCGATGATAATTTCTTGAAGGATTCGCAGCTATTTGATGAGGAACATATTTTACGAGAAGTAGAAGCGTTCACCCTTGCCTCTCACTTTTTCTGGGGCCTTTGGGCCATTGTGAATGCACAAGTTTCTAAAATACCATTCGGCTATTGGGTAAAGGACAATCGATTCAATTATCTTTCATTTGGCTGTTACACACAAAAAAGTTAATGTTATCTTTATGGTCGACAGGAATATGGAGTATGCCGGCTGGAAGCTTATTTCTCTCATAAACAGCGAATCCAATGAATTTCTCCAAGACAACGCGGATTTCTACGGTTTTCACTATCCATTAATTTTCTGCTTACCACAAGCCGACCAAGTAGGGTCAAGACTGTTGTCGGGTGTGAACGTACTTAAACCGGTTCCGTGTACTGCAAATCAGTCAGGAATATGTAGTCTCAAACATTTTAACTTTCCATTTGTGCATACATCACCACGACTCCTTTACAATCCAACTCGTAATGCGTCGATCCTGATGCAGTGCAGAGAAATTTATTATATTTCTACTCTAAATGGCGTTTGTAGTCACGCCACATATCACACACTATTTCATCGTAGGTTAGTCCGATTGGATAGTTTAAATCCTGTAAGTCTCATGAAAATCTTTTTTATTATTAATATGAATTTGGAGTTTAGTCGTAAAAACATTTGAATCCTTTATTCCCAGCTTAGGATTAGGATTAATCTTACAATCTCACTTCTATTTGCATTTCGAGTGTATACATTCATTTAAATCAACTCCATTTTGTGATCTCAAGTCATTTGTATTTCCCCTAAATTTTAGATGCATATTATTATCAAGGCTAGGATTATTTCAAATACATTCCAAAGCCTATATAAATGCCAGGAGTTTTAATATATTAGTATTTTAAACGATTATTCAGCATTGCGTCCGACAGCTATTTAATAACCGGGTTAATAGATAGATTTAGAGGACAAAGAATTAAAGTAAGACCGTTAAAGGAAGCTATTGTACCTTATTAGGGTTGTTGAAAACATTTAAAGTTCATGATAGTTTATAGTTTGCATCAAATATTCACTGAAAATTTTTAAATATAATTTTGAGTGTTTATAGCAAACAAAAAAGCGGGTCTTTTTCAGCAAAGACAGGAACTGAAGTATAGATTTTTGACTGGTCAAATGGTGTAGTCAGAATCAGCAATGGCTTATTTATGGATTTTCGACCGAACTTCGTTTTTAAGCTGATAAAATTTTGTAGATTGAAACTTTTGAAATAACTTCCAAGAACCTAAATAGTAACAGCAAGTGTTAAAATAATCGTTCCCAAACTTAGATACGTTTCCGAAAAATATATTAGGTACGTTATAGTTTTTAAAATGGTTAGTTGCTCTCAAGTAATACAGTGAAGTGTTTTTGTATTTATTAAAAAACTGGACTGAGAATATTTCCTATGTAACCCACGTTGTGTTTATATTATTTTTTTAAATGAACTACTCGCAAAGAAATTTGTAGAACAATCCATTCCTTTTAGTTGCAAATTGCAATATTTTTAAAATCGGAATTACGTGGAGCATCAAATATCGGAGTTTCCGTTGGAGTTCGTTCCATTTCTTTAAGGGAACATTTGAAATCTTGTAGCCATTACGAATCACTAAAACCGGCTATTTCAGTAATGAAATATTCGCATTAATTTATTGAGACTATAAATAATATAATTCAAAGTTTTCAGATATACAGATGAAGTTGTAGGTCACATTGTAAGTAGGGATTATCATTGCATACAAATGTGACACGTATCAAACCGAATCAAAAGTTAGATTCTGTCATCTTCTGAAGCAGAGTACCCAGTTCCCAGTAAAAGTAACTCCAGGCTTATTTCTACCTTGTCCCACGAATCAATTATTTAACAGATTACATTACATATAACTTGACTAAGCGATCAACTTAGCCAAGTTCTAGAACCACCTCAGGTTATTGTAATCACTGGGTAGCTAATTCCACAATGGCGATCTACGAACTATGAATCCTTGCAAGACTAAACTATTCATGTCCCTAAGAGAGGCATTTTGAACGTCAAACGTGCGAAAGAAAATAATGTTAGTTGTTGCGCCGCAGGGCCTTAATCATTAAATCATGTTCCAGAAATAATTGGAAAAATATTTCAAAGGCGAAAACGTCCCATTTTCTTTAGCTATAATTTCTTTCTTCACATTTGACATTCAATTAAAGTCCATTGAAAGATAAGTTTAAAAAAAATTTAAAAATTTTTGGGGAACATAATTAAGAAAAAAACACGGATGGTTGGTTGGCCTTGATCACGTCATATTTTGACTGCAACTGAATGAAAAATATGGGTTGACTCTTTAAGTCTGGCTAATATTAATAACATTTTTTAGCTTAAAACCTATTAGCTCTTTAAAAGTACCACGGTTCGCACAATAGACCAAACACTCACAGTTCTGATTGAAATTAATCGTTTGAATACATATTGTATCTGTTCGAATTTCACGATGAAAACTATGGAACGGGAAGATTAGCGGTGGTTAATTAAAATATATTACAAACTGAGAATTTGTAAATAAATTTGATTATGATAAATGTATCCTTTTGATAGAAGAACTGTTACTTAAACTGTGACAATTAAGAGACTGTAAATGGAACTGTAAACGATTATTGAATAGGGCAGACTGTTGAAATTAATAGAGCTATCAGTGGGAGAATTATGGATATTAGACAAAGGATTCTGAGACTATCGTAATTTTAAATACAGTAAGTACATATTTAAAACTGTCTTATTGTTAATACTTGGAGAAGTACAGATATGATGACCGATGACCCGTAAAACAATCAAATGAATTTCTGATGATAATTGTATCGGTACCTGTGGATGCCAATTGAGAATTTATTTTAACGCCGCAATAGTAGAAGAATAGGATTATATTTGTGAGGTTTAAATAGAAATCTAAACATTTGAGTTTAGAAACCGGATGAAAGATGAATCTTTAATTATGCTGAACACCTCATTGAAAACTAGCCATTTAAGTTTGCTAAATATCGTTTTAACAAACAAGAGAAATAGTTGAAATAGGAGTATTTTGAAACCCACGTTTCAGGATTACTTTAATCCACACCTATTTTTCCTTTTCTGTAGAAATCAGAAAATAATTCAATTTGTTGAGCACATAATTATCATACGTAGCGGATAAGACAGGTTTTAACGTATTGCTTACATAATTACACGGTTGTATACATGACAGCTTTACAAATGCAGTCATCCAATGACGCCAGTAGTTTCTCGTGTTTTCCCTTCAGATCAAAGAAGATGACGGGGCATGTGTATAACACCGTTAAGTGCTATATGTACTCAAGTGTGATGGAATTGTTTGTGAGATATTATAAATGAATGACCTGGATGATGTCATAGTCAAAGTGCGGATTTAACTTTTTGTTCAATCCTTGATTTCGGACGTGGCTTGAAATGCAGGTAATGTTAATCTTTAGAGAGTGATATGAAGCATGCTTTGTAATTGTAATTTATGATCTAATGGTTGTACTTGAAATGAATATTGCGGTATTTTTATGAATTCGTTCAATAAAAGTTTCAAAAAATGGATTTGTAATTATTTTTCATAATTCTCGGCTTTTTATACACGAAATGCTTGGAAACAAGATTGGAGCTTCAAAGTGATTACTGTAAAATCCCAAATTTGGTAGTGAATTTAGAAAGTTTTTGTAAAACTAAACTAAATAGAGCAGGCAGCTAAGAAAAATGATGCCAAAAAACTAGTTGGATTGTAACTAAAAGTATTTAGTTATGCTGCACAGTAATTAATTATAAAGATTTAAAACAGGATAAGAATTAAAGTAAAAAGAGGACAGAAGCAATTGAAAAACGCATTGATCTCCTTAAAACCATAAATTTTTTTCACTTTACTTAATCAACAAAAATAGTTGGATTATATGCTGCCAGGTCATACAATTGTAGTTTCATGTAGTATTTTATCATTTTACGAGTATACAAAATTTGCTCACGATTTTCTTTCCATTTGTCCAATAGACACTTAATTTACTATGCGTTCTCAGACTGAACCGGTCTTTCTGCAAGCGAAGCGTAACTTTGAAAGATTTATCGACTCCTATGAGTCTAATGACGTAATAAGTTTTTTTTAAAGAATCTGGTCTTTCTCTACTTGATTGATTATTATCGTTTAATGTTAATGGTGCCTAGGAATGCTCGTCTATAAAACAGTATGCATAGCCGACATACATTAGAAGATTTCAATAAAATTGATGATATCACTGACCAATTTCCTACTTAAATTAAGCATAGGCTAGCTTTACATGGGTTCCGAGGAAAAGATAATCCACCAACTAAATAGGGCGTATTATTTATATCATGTGCAATTTTAGGAACCATTGGAAGTTTTAAAATTTTGAGTTTATCATGATAAAAGGAAATGTGCATATATATAATCATAATAAAACCCCTTTCGTAAATTTCCCATATTATTAATGGAAATCTGGAGTTTTCGTAAATCTTCGTCATTGTAACGAGTATTTAATAAATTTTACATCTTCTTTTGAATACAAATATAGATTTTCCAAAGTTCGTTTCCAGCAAACTTAGTTTAAGCAAGAGTTTTTAATATGATGAATATGATGATAATGTTTTTATTACTTTTCTTGAATACAAAACTATCTGCTAAATTTTACTGAACCTTGGCTATAAATAAATAAATTTAGTTTTCCTTTTCTATCAATTTGGAATTTTTCCTGTAAAATCAAAACCAAAATTAGTTTCGGGGTTCAAGACCGAAACAGGATATTGAGGTAACAAATAAGGAAAATTAAAATTTGAAGGTGATTTCCTTCCGTCATGAAACTACTATTACAACTCAACATACAAGACTGCCAAATTTATTTTTGAGTCTTGGCATAAAATATCCTTGAATTTTTTCTGAAATGGTGTTATGTTTCTTCATAGTTGCACGTATCTGTTAGGACTAAATTATTATATGTTTCGGCTGAACACTCCAGGAAGTTTAAGAATAATTTAATTCCATTGCTCATTCTTATTTCTCGAACTTTTTTCAAAAATCAAACATTATTTTTTCAAACAGTAGACAAATTAAATATAGACAATAGACACAATATGTGTACTGGATTCAAAATCCAATTCCGAATCTTCACCATTATGTGCCCAACACAAATCAATTACAACTAGGGCAAAAAATATCGGGACCAGAAAATCATGGTTGTATTCTTAAAGTAGAGACTTTCTGTATTTAAATGCAAGTACCGGGTGGGGTTTTTGGGTTCAATAATAATTTGTAATTATTTCGTTCGGGTTTGGTGAGTTTTACAACTGGCATGATGAAACGTATATGAGAAAGGGTCAGAATAAATATATATAAGGAGTAAGGGAATGATTAGCTAATTAAATAATTAGTTTGAAGCACCTAGATAAAATGTATGCTGTATCTAAACCCTTAAAAAAATTGATTTAGTATAGCGCTTCAAAGATAATGAATTGCTAAGTAGCTTAATAATTAATTCAACCTACTTAAAGTCTATAATTCAGAGATAAACTACAATTTCGTAAACAAGTATACCTTCGGAATTTATAATACTACTAAAACGGTTGTAAAAACAAAATGAATAAAACGGATCAAAGATACCTGGCTACTGCAACGTCATTCAAAACAATAGCCACAAGGGATTGTTGAACGAAACGGACTTAGTTATAGGAGTTCCGGTTACAGAATTATTGTTTAATAAATCAGAGGGATAGAGATAAATATGAGATAAGAAATTGCATGCTAATGATGATAACCTACATGGCTGTGTTGATACTGCACTAGTAAAGAGTTGCAAGGTCATCCAGAATAAGTCAAAAGAAGCTGGGGAAGATGAGCATGAGAGGGTATTTGATACAGATGATAATCACCTATGGATGGAAAGGCTTCGTGCACCAGCCTAACATTATGATAAACAGTTTATGGAAAAATGGAGAAAAAATGAATTTTATTCAGCCATTGCCATACAGCCAGGCTAAATTATTACCCAAAGATGACCACACGCCTTGTTAGTTTACTACTCTTTATTCCTTAGGTTTTGATGACTGCTTTACTAAACAATATACAATGTTACTCTTGTTCTATTGCAGCATAGTTGACTTTTGTGCGTAGTATCCCTTGGAAAGTGTTTTATCGTCCACCGTCTTCTTGTCTTCTTCATCTCATTCGTTACTGTCAGTTCATGAAAACCTCTTGGGAGAACAAGTCGTTTTTTAACACACAAAATTCTATTCAACTACCGTAAACCTGTTGCACAGATTGCACTCGTTTTTAAACCTTCTACTGCATCCTGTTTATTTTCATTTTAAACTCTGCAAATTCATCCCAACCTTTTACTACTTGAGTTGCTGTGATACGAAAGAGTTCTCCGCTTCACTAAAGCTCTTGCCCAACTTCAAACTTAAGGTCGGTATAGTTCCGAATTTTAAAACCCAGTTCTAGTTGTTCTCTTTTAACAAACTACAAAGTATAAGAATGATACCAGTTCTTATTTCCGGAGCTGTTTTCCTCTGCTCAATTTCCACTTCTTCTGGCTCATATGCAATTGAGCCGGCTACAGTTCATCCAAGTAAGGATAATCTTGTTATTGTTAATTTTTAGCTTCAACATTTCCAACAATAGTTGACTCCACAGTAATTTGTGAGAGGTAATGATTCGATCTAGGGGTAGATTAGAATTTACAGATGTAGCATACATCACTTTTTTCCGTTGTCATGAATGATAATGAGAAACCTTAAGCGTTTTACTCAATGAATTCAAAGCTAGAGAAAAATATTATTGTTGCGAGTAATGGAAATTTTTATATGAGATGATGTTTTTTAAAGGTCACCCTAATCATTGTTACAATAAGGAGACGAGTACATACCACGAGGACGGTGACTCGTGGCACATCAGTAATTGTGGAATGGCCAGTTGTGTAAAAATCACGCAGTCTTCTGGAAATCCTCAATTCGCGATCTCATATGAAGGGTATGTCTTTGGTTTTTTCAAAAAAAATATTTAAGCTTAATCCACATCTTTGTTACTACCCGAGTCTTATAATTGGAGAGATTAGCTGGCGACACATTACTAGATTATCTGTAACCTTCTTATTTAATTGTCACATGACAAGACTTGATCATTTATCTCCTCGAAGTCTTTTGTGCAAAAAGGCTGCTTGGAAAACTTGGCAGACGACCCTGATTGGAGTCACTGTCAAACTCATCAGGTATAAATGCAAATTCATGAACAATGTCTCTGTTTTGAACAACTCTTGTAGTACGTATCATTACGGCTTAGAATTTCCATAATAATTTGAACCCTTTTTCTACATCGCAGTTTTTTCCTGTTCTTTATATTTAAATCCGTACAATCTGAAATTTTCTGTGGTAATTGATTGATTAGCTGCACTGAACATGCTTTACCAAATAGCTCAGCCACTTCATATCATATCGTGTATGACCCTTTTTGGAAGCGGATTGAAGGGAAAAAAAGAGAATTAAGTTTGCAAAAGTGGATTCTTAATATTCTAATCTAATCATGAAGGGAGCTGACAGGTTAAACATACATGGGGAATTCTGTTTCAGGAATTCTTACAGATTTAATAAGCTGGCTGCCTTTTGAAGCCGAAAAAAATAATGCAATAAAGTCCAACCTAATAAAGCCGTGAAGCAATAAGGATCACGTATAACAAAATTCCCAAGAGACGAGTAAAGAGGCTTACGTCATTTCATATGTATGTAATAGTCGTTTGTGCATAGGGACGAGCCACTTCTTGTCGGCTTTTCTAACAGTTGAGATTTGAGATTACTGGTTCTAAATTATTGAGTTAATTTCACGAATTCCATGATCATCCCTGATCTCAATCACAGTAATCAAGTTGACTAGGCACTAAATTGTTGAGTATCAATACATGAGCCCACATACTGTGCTCTCAGAATCTCAGTAGTCTATCGTAAATCCAAGGCATAAGTTGAGCATATATTTAAAGTAGCCAGGCTAGCTGGCCAAGCCCGGATGTATACTAATTATATCATAAAATGCTGATTTAATTTATTTTGGCATATGACGCAGTCTTTTTTTAGTAGATAACAATTGTACGACAGGTTCATTATATACTTCCAAAAATATTTTGTCTCCAACTCATATAGTATAGTCTAAGGCTAAATTGAATTCTATAAGATGTTTCAAATGAATATCTTCTTCGGATATTACAGCTTACAGCTCCTCTGAATGTACATACATTATGTTTTTATTGCAATTCCAAATACGGCAATATCTGTATCTGTAAATGTTATCATGTTATGATCTTGAATTTGATTGTAGATGCGGATCAGTTGGATATGATCCTCCTTGTTATACAACAGAGGATAAAGAAGCCACATATCCAGACTGCTGTCCAGAAGTTGTCTGTCCTGATTCTAGTGAGGTAGATTACCAAGATTCATATGACAATGAAATAACTCCTGGAATTACAAGCCAGCAAAATCAGACGGACAGTCAACAGGATTTGAGAAGACAAATTTCCAAAAAGATCTTTAGAGAAGAGGAAAATGAATGGAATGATAGGCAAGAGGATCTCCAGTCCCTAGATTCAGAGAATGAGATATCGAATGAGGATTTACATGCTCGTAAGGGATCCCCAAGGCTCTTTTATCTTAACTAAGTCAAAGAGCATATGAATTAACCAATCAAGCCTCAAACTCTTCCGTTGATTGAATGTGCTTAATGTATAGACTTTTATAAGATTTTATTGCAAGTTTTTTATATCTGCACCTCACAATTATTTCTGATATTGAACCTGCACATCGCCTAACTGACCGAGTAGTATTTTGTTTTTATTGTTAATATGTAAACCGCTAATAAAACTTTGTATTCTTATTAACTTGACTGCAGATTTGTCAGACAATTATTTCAGTTATTAAACTTGCCTATTTCAATTACAGATGAATTAGATTTTGGAATTTTTCAAGTAAATCGACTTGGTACGTACAGATAGTAGTAGTCTTTTCGACAAATTCATCCGACTTTGAGAAATAAATTCATTTCGTTCTGCAAACCATTGATGACTAGAACTTTTTGTTTTATCAATCTGAAAATCTTTTCATTACAATAAGTTGGATGGGAAAATAATTTATTGAAAATACTTTATGATTCGTGTCATTTAAAATTTCTTGGTCAGATTAAACCGATTTTCTGATCACTGAGTTATCATTCTTTTGATGACAAGCATTTGTTTATTGGCCATGAAACTTGAAAACAATCGACACTTGCCAATTTACTTAAGTTCAAAAATCTAACCAGTTGGTACGACAGATGAAATTTATTTGTAAAGTCTGTGAGGTTTCTCTCAACTATTTTATATATCTTTGAGATTTTTTTTGTATACTGTGTATTTCAATCAGTTTAAATCAAAGATGAGATCATAACAATACAATAGTTTCACTATATACTTGAATTTGCACCTTTACATCGAATCGAACATGTACATTATAATTGAACATATGAGAATATATCTCTCACTCTGAACGCATGCATGCAAAATCTCCCATTCCAACCAGGGTTGGCATCTTTTCAAAAAAATGAATATTTTCCATGAAAAATGAAATATTTGAAAAATTTGAAAAATTTGAAAGATTTGAAAGATTTGAAAAATTTGAAAAATTCAATA